>JAJOZX010008995.1:0-20000 GCA_023014485.1 Bathynomus jamesi
CGAGCATGACTGATCCATACATTGTATATGTGGTGTATAAGTGTATGTTAAATCATTTCAGGAGCGTAAAATATACAGGAATTTACCTGCTGGAAGCAAGTCGTGATACTTTCGGATTGAACCCAACCAAAAACGAAAAACAAACATATATATATATATATATATATATATATATAGTATATATATATGTGTGTGTGTGTGTGTGTGTGTGTGTGTGTGTGTGTGGCTTCTGGTTGTTAGCCTTTGGCCTATACTAATATATTAGCAATTTCACAAGCATGCATATAGATTGTTCAGTAAGTAGTTAACTAGCTACTAGTGCTACCAGTCTCTTATAGTTAGGTTAGTGTGCATGCAAATTAAAAAGAGAGAGGTCATGATTTAAATATAATAATAGCACGTTTTGTATTTATTATTCCTGAATTATTATTATTATTATTATTATTATTATATATGCAGTGTATATATATATGTATATATATATATATATATGTGTGTGTGTGTATTGTAAATATAATTATTTCTAAGTAATATACATACTGGCGTCGTAGTCACCATGGTATAATCATCATAAACAAAAAAAAAAAATTACAGTTACCATGGTAACGGATAGAGGAAAAATTCTTGTTGTGTTTATAATCACGCGAATTCAGACATCCAATTGGGATTAATATTTGTGTGATTACCAAATAATTTGTCGTATATATATATATATATATATCTTATATATATATTATATATATATATATATATATATATATATATATATGAAGGGAAAAATCCTATTTATTGATACAAATAAATAATATAGTATTGAATTATTAAAATAATACAACAGTTTTTAAGTATAACATACAATTATTTTGAAGTGAACTATTGCATGTTGTTTATTTTATTTCATTTGGCCCTTTAGCTTCAGGCTTTACTGGGCTCTCAGAATAATATATATATATATATATAAGGAAATTAAACGAACAAAATTGTGGTAAAGTTAGGCCCTACACTCAAATGCACGCACAAATATTTGTATTACAACACCCGACTAATATTGCGTGCGAAATTCGAGAAATTGGAGGTCACTCGCAGTTGCGTGCGTGTGGCGAAATTTGAGTGACATTTCATGGAATCGTCTACATTGCGCGTTTCGGTGCACGCAGATCTCGACTATTTACATTTGCACGCAATGGTTTTCGCACGCAAATACACCGTTTTTAATAAGAAAATGTGTCCCACTCAAACAGGTTACGATTATTTTGGTCGTTACACACCACACACACACACACACCATACATATATATATATTACTTTGTTTGCTTTCAAGCAACTGTTTCTGAACCACCTGTGTGCCATCTCTAGAGCATCCCGCCTCATTTGGCCGATTTGAGATGGGAGAGAGTTCCTATCCACTCTTCATCCTGCCATCATAACCATATATTATATATACAGAGAGAAGAGAGAGAGAGAGAGGAGAGAGAGAGGAGAGAGAGAGAGAGAGAGGGAGACGAGAGAGAGAGAGAGAGAGAGAGAGAGAGAGCATATTACCTCACTGCAGTATTAGTGTCGTAGCATTTATTTATATATATTTGACCTAATTTGCTTTCGCCAATTGAACAAATATTTTTCAAAACAAAAAAAAAATAATATAAGATATTTCATGAATTTGTTTTCTGTGACAGTTGAGGTTTAAGGTCATGGAATGTCAAGGAACGTGACATGGATGTCGTGAAGTGTCATGGAATGTCATAGATGCTGACATTTTGTGCCATAATCTCCGGATTTACCACTTATTAAATTCTATATACAGCAGTACTACACATAATATATATATATATATATATATATATATATATTATATATATATATATATATATACTAGGAATAAACTAGTAATGTAGACGCATTTACGTGTAAATTAAAGTATTAAAAGTATTAATTTTTGTACAGTCGTAATTTGATTACTTGTTTACTGGGTTGGAAACGTGTGGGACAGTAAATGATTTAATAAAGATCGTCAAGGAAACGGGAGGCATAAGGTCTGTGGAATTTATAAAGAACCGGATATCTGTTTTCTCTTATTGTTTCTTTCATACTCTCTGTTAATTCTGTTTGTACACTCGCGCGTTCTTTTCTTACCACACACACACACACACACACACACACACACACATATATATATGATGTATATATATGTGTATATATATATATTTCTTTATGCAGGAAAGAGGGGCCAAGGGAAAATGCCCAAAAAGCGCCCCTCCCATATATATATATATATATATATACACAGGTAGTTTATTGATTACCCTTAAGACAATACATTCATAATTTATTTGCGTTTAAATTAGATTTTGTCATTATATTTTCTAGCATAAATAACTATATTATCTTTAAGTTATAAGTGGATAAGAGGAGAAAACTTTATACTTAGTTAAAGAAAATATATATATATATATATATCTATATATATATAAATATATATATAAATGGGTACCCTGGGTGGCGTAGTAGTTAAGACGCTGGGCTGCTGTTGGGCGTGGTTCGGATTCCACGTTAAACTGTAGGTTTAAGGTGGAGGTGAAAAGTTTGACCTTCGTCAGAATGAACAATTCGTGCGGAAGTTAACCAAAGGTTACCGAAGGTGTGTATATATAGTACAGTAAAGTGTTGACAAAAGTAAATAGACACTTTTGGTTTTTTGGGGGGGGGGGGTTCCCCTCATCGTTTTTTTTTTAATTTGAAAGTAAAAATCAATAAATAATAATAGATTTTATTGAATGAATATATTTATAGAATCGTGTTCTTTTTCCCCTTTTTTTTTCCCCCTTTTCCATTTATGTAAAATTGACACACGTTGTGGGATTCCATTGATGAGCTTTTCCATTTGTTCTTGGGGACAATCATCGGGGTGACTGTTTATTTTGGTCTATTTTCTCTCCTCTCTCTCTCTCTCTCTCTCTCTCTCTCTCTCTCTCTCTCTCTCTCTCTCTGTAACGTTCGTTACAGTTTAAATGCTTCAACGGTACTAATTGAAAGGTACTCCTTTTTGAGGCGAACTCTTGGCAACATATTTTCCTCTTCTTTCAGGTCTGGTTCCAGAACAAGCGAAGCAAAGAAAGGAGAATGAAGCAGCTCACATCGATGGGCATGCGTGCCCATCTTTATGCCAACCCACGGAAATTGCGAGATTTACCTATGGGTATGGAAGATGCTTACGCCTTTTTTCCCGGGTACAATGGGTTCCCTGGACAACAGTTCCCAGGGTATTTCGGACCCCAACAGGCCATCGGGTATCCTCACAGTAAGTCGATAAATAGTTAACTTTTAAACTGTATGTTGGACATTATTATTATTAATATTATTATTATTATTATTATTATTACTAAACATTATTTTGTTTCCAGTGGGACCCGGAATGGAGCAACCCTACCTCCGGCGGGCCAATGGGGCCTGACTTCTCCCCCATGACCCCCATGAACGGAATGATAGGGGAACCTTTCCCCCAACACCCCAATATGACGTCACAGTCGGATGATATGACCATCCCTGGAGGTGAGATGGGCATTGATATCAAAGATTTCTTGAAAATTCTCTATTAGGCAACATATACAATATATATATATCTATATATATATATATATATATATATATATATCTATATATATATATATATATATATATATATATATATATATATGTATATATGTATGTGTATATATATATGTGTGTGTATATATATATATGTGTGTGTATATATATGTATAAGTTGTTTGAATAAAGAAAAAAACATTGGAAGTGATTAAATAAGAAAAAATATATATTTTTTAAATTGGAATTATTTATTATTAAAATTACTTTATTTCAAGTAAAACACGAAATAATAATAATAATAATAATATAATAATAATATTGCATATATTAATTGTGGCAGTAAACAGTTTTTATATATATAAAATATTTGTATAACTTTATTTATATATATATATATATATTTGAAGATTTTGTGTGTATAAGTTCAGCGCACCGTATTCCTTTTGGCACAATGTCCCCCCTTTTTAGTGCCTGTATGATGGCACTATTGATTCGTATATATATATATGTATATATATATATATATATATATATATATATATATATATATATATATATATATATATATATATATTCGTATATATATATATATATATATATATATATATATATATATATATATATATATATATATAATAATAATAATTTAAGAGTAACATTGTTAATGTTCATTCATTTAAGTTATATATAAATATATTTTTAACATTTGTGATACCAGCGTTAATATTTTTTTTTTAATTTTGAGGGAAAAAGATTAATTTATGTTTTGAGATTCGTTCAATGTTATAAAAAAAAATCTATTTTAATTTTTTTTTTTTGTAAATGTTGAATACTTTTTATACATAAACACTCCTGTAAATAGAGAGAGAGAGAGAGAGAGAGAGAGAGAGAGAGAGAGAGAGAGAGAGAGAGAGAGAGAGAGAGAGAGAGAGAGAGAGATTTAAAATAAATGGGTAGATATTCAGTTTTGCAAGAATTATTATTATTATTATTATTATTATTATTATTATTATTATCATCATCATTATTATAATTATACACTGTAAAAATAGTGTTTTAAATAATAACATTTCTGAACGCCTGTTTTGTCCTCACTTTTTAAAAACGTTCAATGCTACACATGTCTTGACTTCCGATTTACAAAACGAATATATTTGGAGATTGCGAAGCACGTTTGATGTAAAATCGTAGTTAACCCTTTGAGGACCACGGGACATATTTGTCCCAACGGAAATAATAATATAAGTTGTACAATGATGCAACGTTTCTACAAATACATCTACAATTTCTACATGTTTATACAGGTATCGTTTAGTTGTCGGAAAATTAACCCCAAAATGGGTCATTTAAGTGACTATAGTTACTAATATCTAATTGTAAATAACAATAAAACTTAAACTTTTAAGTTCAAAGAAACGTATACTGGTCGTCAAAGGGTTAAAGTTTATTGAATATAAATTTTTAAAAAAATATGGATTAAAGTTCAAAATTTTATTTATGAAAGCTAAAAAATATATTTTAGAAAGGAAACTTTTATTAATAAAAATATGGAAATTTTTTGCATAACTAAATTTAAGAATGAAACATCGCAGATATTTTCAACTTTAAGTCTACAGGAAATTTCTCAAAAGCTTCACTCATTCAAACTTAAATTCGTAATTAATTCAGTTTCAATGTTTTTATCATTTCTTACTCGATCTCTTTCCTTTCCTCAAACTAATTTTAGAAATTTTCAATATTTTGTAATATTTGATAATTATTTAGAATGTAGACGAAATTAGCCTATATTAAATTCATTTCTGAAGAACCCTTATCCTCGCAATTCTTCACATTAACTATAAACATTTGAACCAACGTAAACAAGACCATCGCGCATGCGCAGACAGAGCATATTTGAAAGAGAAAAAACCTTAGTTTCATTCACAGTTAAAAAAGCGATAAAGAACGTTGCTTTATGACAAAAATGCTATTATGTAATACGTATTGGAAGATACATTGAAAGACAATTTTCACGCATTGTTTTAAGCGACTTCCTAATTTTGTCTTACACCAGGCACTTCAAACTCTTACGATCAGGAGTTACGGGTGATACTATTATTTCAGTTACGTACTGATTGGCTGAACGTATTCATACATGTTTATAATTACATTTAAATACATGTTTCCAATTACAAATGCAGCAGTCCTTTCAAACATATCTGAGGACCAAACACGTTTTGTATTCTTTGACATCTTTCAACATGATTAAAAACGTGTTACATGTTTATATATTAAATACATTTTAAATTCATTTTAAAGCAAACAAGTTTTTACAGTGTTATTATTATTATTAATATATTATTATTATTATTATTTATTATTATATTATTATTATTATTATCATCATTATTATTATTTGTTTTAGATCTGTTATTAATTTTTATGTGTAATCCTTTTTGTTTAGGTACAGGGTTCAGTGATCACTCCAATTCGGAAGTTTTGGCCTGGTAAATGAGGTAACTTTAAAACTATGAATGAGCCCACACTTTCCCTAACCCATAACAAAAAACCCATACGAGAGGAAACAGAACGTGAAAATATATATATAGTTCGCGCGCTTTATCCACCCAAATTACATCATATAATATTTATAATATATATTAATTATAGAATTTGTTTATAACGTTTTAATATTTGGTGAATATTAAATTATCATCATTTATATTTACGAGTATATTGCCCGGTGCCCCGTTGAATATAATATATATATGAGAATATACTTCTAATATATATATATATATATATATATATATATATATATATATATATATATATATATATATATATATATATATATATATATATATATATATCGAGAATACATCTCAATTTGGTTATTTATTATTATAAATAATTTGGGTTGGATTAAGCAAACGTTTTTCACATTTTCACTAAAATATTTTGTAACCAAAGAATTAAAAGCTATTTATATGTCTGATTGATATATATATATATATATATATATATATATATATATATATATATATACTTTCTGTTTGTCCACTGATAAATAGGAGTCCTAAAGACGTATAAAACATAATGAAGTATATGTATACATGTGACGTCACTCCTACGTCACCATGCGTGGTGGTGACGTACACTGGTATGTGACAAACATGATATATATATATATATATATATATATATATATATATATATATATAAAATTGTAAGTACTTAAAACTTATTAGAAATTAAGTTTGTCTTTTTATCTTAGTGAATTTATTACAATTATTAATTAAGACTTTATTTGATTTTGTGAATGATCATCGTACATCTGACGTCTTTGTTTACCCTTTTTTTTTAACTTTTTTTTTTTTTTGAGTAATTTGTGCTTGTTATTTCGTACTCCACTTACGGTGAGTTTGTACATGAATTATTATTATTAATTATTATTATTATTATTATTATTATTTATTGATATTACTCTTTTGTACATTGTAGTAATTTAAGAACAGAAAAAAGCGAGAATTGTTTTTTTTTTTCAATGGTTTGGTTAACTGCAATTGCCGTACTTTTTTACTGCGTCATATCTCAACTATATTATACCTTATAATATATTGTATAATGTGATTAATGATTTATAACATCAAATAGCATATTATAACGTGTATATAATATATATATTATATATATATATATATATATATATATATATATATATATATATATATATATACAGTATATATTATTGTATACATTATATAATATAATAATAAAGGTGGCACCTTTTTTTCTGTATTATATAATGTATTTTCGCAATACACTGTCTCATATTGTATCTTATAAACGCCTAGCATAACTTCTACGATACACTTTCTTCGCTGCCCATAAATGCATTATTCTTTCTTGTTTTTTTTGCATTTAAGAAAATAATATTAATTATCATTATTATTATCGTTATTATTATTATTATTACTATTATTATTATTATTATTATTACTATTTTTACTATTTTACTATTTTTACTAGTATAGTAGTATAACTAAATCGTATTGTACGGTGTTAGCTTTCATTTTATTACACGAGTGTATATATATATATATATATATATATATATATATATATATATATATATATATATATATATATTTTGTGTATTAGATTGCAGTGAAATATTTCACAGTACAAACGTTTATTGAAGAAATTTTTCAAATTCTTCAAATATATTTTCGTGAGATTGTAAATAATAATAATAATTAATAATTAAAAAAAAAACCCCCTTCACAAATCACAATTGTGGATTTTTGTTTGTTTCACGCTGACTTATATATATATATATATATATATTATATATATATATATATAATATATATATATATATCAATTAATTTAATTAAAAACCAAAAAAATACAAAAGTGATTTAATCAGTCTTTATTGAATAACTACTTTAAATGCCATAATTTAAAATTATTTTATTAATGTCAATTAATTAATTAATTATTAATTAATAAATTGAAATAATTAAAAAAAAAATGAAATGTATGAATATATGAAATTCAATTAATAATTGAGTGCAAAGAAATGGTCATTTGCAGTGGCTGTTTCCAATTTTATTTCGTGACTGAACTCACGCACCGTGAGTTCATGCGAGTTTTTACTCTTTTGTAAATAAATGTAGCTAACAATTATGAGATTAGATGAGATTATATGTATATATATATGTATGTATATATATATATATATATATATATATATATATATATATATATATATATATATATATATATATATATATATATATATATATATATATATATATATTTATATTTTGAGTTCGGCACAGAGAGAAAGAGCATATTACTTTACTTACATGTGAGTTTAGCGAGTTTATGATATTGATCCTACTATAATTGCTAAAAACAGTTTCGTGTGACACTTTCGCCGCACGTCAAGTTCAATATGATCACTTCCGTCAAAAAAAAAAAAAAAAAAATTCAGCAAACCTTCCTTTACAATATGAGTTCATTTTCGGGAGTTTTTAACCTAAACTCATTCCCGAGTTAAGCGAGTTTCATTTTTCCTTGTCTAAACTCATTTACAACAGAAAAGTTATATTCAGCCCTTCTCTGAACAGTAGAAGGCAATCTAGAAATATATATATATATATATATATATATATATATATATATATATATATACTTTTGTATAAATAATAATAATAATAAAATTGTAATAATAATAATAAAAAGGTTTGTAAATTATATATGAATGGAATTTTGTCTAAATAATTACACACTTACAGAAATGTGTAATTAATGTAAATTCACAATATATTAACTCTACAAGTGGTCCGATTTACGTATTAATTTTTTGTAACACTCGAAAATATGTAAATGTATTTTTTATATTAATTAATGCATAAGATATAGCCCCGAAGTTTTCTGTCAATATATATATATATATATATATATATATATATATATATAATATATATATATATATATGGGATGAATTTCTTTTTCCTTGTGGGTTTGCAGCATATATATATATATATATATATATATTATATATATATATTATATATATATATATATATAAACTTTTTCAATGTCTGTCTACTCTGATTTCTAATTTGTTTGTCTTCACTATCGACATATATATATATATATATATATATATATATATATATATATATATATATATATATACATAGTGTGATGTACGATATTCTTTTTTAATTTAGTGGATCTGTGTAATAAGGAAATAAATATTGTTAAAAAAAAAGGTTCTGTAAATCTTTTTTGTAATAAAACAAGAAAGTTACTTGGTGGTTTTATATCCTGATGTGCTGTTGCCACTTTTCTCTCTCTCTCTCTTCTCTCTCTCTCTCTCTCTCTCTCTCTCTCTCTCTCTCTCTCTCTCTCTCTGTCCACGTTATCTATATATTTATGTGTTCTTGTGAGAATTTCGTCTCTTGGTTTATTTTTTCTCTTTCGTATTTCCTTCTTCGCAACCTTATTTTCGTTTTCTTCCACTTCCCTCCCTCACATTCCGTTTTGGGTCTTATACAAAGCGTTGTTATTTAAAAGCGCCAAAAGCAAAGCCCAGATATGCACGAACGATAGAGTACAAAACGCGTAAACCAGTACAGTACAGACGACGTACAAAGATAAAACATGTTCAAACACGTACACGTACGTGAAACCTATCCTAACCTAACCAAAGTGTGAAATCCGTGAATGAGAATGAAAATGTTCCGAATTGGGGGAAGATCAATTTGAGAATTGCCTCTTTTCAGATTCTCAATCGCACAGTTTCTCATTCTTGGACCAAGATGAAATGGAAATGACATTGAGTAGGATTTGAATTATCCCTCCGTCGGGGTTTTCAAACAAAAGGAAATGACCAACTATCTCCAACTCTGATTCCGAAAAGTAAAGTGTGCGTGTATGTGTGTGTATCTGTATGTATGTATGTGTGTGTACGTGCGCGCGCGTGCGTAGGCAACTGGAACTAAGTGACGTCGCATAATAATATGATAATTCACAGATGTAGTAGAGTATCTTTTTGAGGTAACGTTGTGATACTTTATATATATATATATATATATATATATATATATAATATATATATATATACAGGGTGAGTCAAAAGCCTGGAACATAGAACTATGCTTTTCAATGCAAATATGCATACAGTACATATTGCATTGAAAAGCATAGTTCCTATGTTTCCACACACACACATATATATATATATATATACGTCATTTTTACTGTCGAAACAAAAATATGGTTTTCCTATATAATTAGGTTAAGTAATTCTAGGTTAGATCAGTACAGTTAGTTTAGGTTTAGGTTAGCAGTACCTCACTATTAATAATTTAACAAACTACGTCCGGAATACTTATAAGAAACATCCTTCTCGGTCCGACGGAAAGCTTTAGGTTAGGTTAACAAGGTTTTTTAAATATATATAAATTTTAAAAAAGTCACTCGCTCAAGCGGAAATACACATACATATGTGTGTGTGTGTGTGTGTGTGAGAGAGAGAG
Source organism: Bathynomus jamesi (assembly GCA_023014485.1). Classification (NCBI taxonomy): domain Eukaryota; kingdom Metazoa; phylum Arthropoda; class Malacostraca; order Isopoda; family Cirolanidae; genus Bathynomus; species Bathynomus jamesi. The sequence continues at coordinate 10,626 of JAJOZX010008995.1, forward strand.
AGAGAAAGGAAAGTCATAAACTTCATCTTTGAATCGATGACATCCAGATGTCATAGAAAATTCGCCTTTCGTATGTCAAACTTTCGTGTCTCCTTAATTTCAAGGCATTTAGGATGTTGTCTGCCTCACTTTAGAATATACTGATGTGGGGTTCTGTTTCACCTCAAAGGGAACTTCGCGATGTTACAACTGCTTCAGAATACCCTCTGTGTTATCATTGGGGCACCTGTTTAATGGGTATAAGAAAAGGTGATAGTTCTGTTATTTTGGGACATTGTACTTATAGGGACTGCTTTGTTTGGAGTTATATGTGTAAGCTCTATAATATACATATATTAGTGATAATACAACCATATATATATATATATATATATATATATATATAAGCTTGACCTTCGTGAAATGAAGAATCATCGCACGGAACCTTTGAAAGGTTGAAGGTATATATATATATGCAAAATTTGCCCACAATAGGGTTCGAACTCACCACCTTTTGAGAAGGAGTTGAGGGTGCTAGCCACTACACTGTGTAACGTTGTTCCCCATATACAAACCACCGTTTACGAAAATTAATTGTTCCATTTGAACGAATATGGAATGATTTTGAATCAATTTAGTTTGTAATGGCCATATAATTGGTCCAAAATTGGGACTAGAAAGAAAAGTTGTTCCAGCAATGTGAAAAAAGTTGTTCCATGCTGAATACCGTTTCTAAAAATGAATTTGCTCCATTACCACATGAGGTGATTATGAACGATTTCTTGGTAAGACGTTGGTAACATCTTTCCTTTATGGAACCGATTTGAAACATTAAAAAATAAAGTCAATTTAGACTAGTTCACTATTCGATTCAGATAAAACATTTAAATTTTTAGAAACGGTGGCCTGCATTTCAGAGTGTACGACAGGATAAAAGTTAACAGCCTGTCGTACAGGCCAAGGCTCCACGAGGCGACTTAGTCGCTGCGTCAGAGTTGCAAGGTATCGCAACGACACAGTGACTGCTGCAAACTACATGGGCTGCGACAAGTCGCTGCGATCTCTTCCTTTTTAGTGCCAAGTGGCAGTGACGCTGTGACAAAGTCGCTCGTGTCGCCTACCGCCAATTGGAACAATACAATGCAGTCGGATGCAAACAGAGAATAATTGTCACAGCGACTGGTCTACCGTGTAGTTGGCCCCAAAGGAAACAACAGTACCTATTCTTTATGATTTTGTCGTTACAACTCGTTGCAGCGACAAAGTCGCTCGTGTAGCCTTGGCGTTAAAAAAGTCGAAGAAACGTAACGTTTCGTGTCCCGAGGTATTTTACGTGTTAACCCTCCCGCACTCCGGGGTTAATCATCAGCATTTCATCAAATTACCCGAAGCAAGGCTGGTCCCATTAATGGAACACCATGCATGAAGAGACACGATTTTGCATTATGAAAAATTGTCCCCACCAGGGTTCGAACCAGTACCTCTGAATAAAGGTGAGGGTGGGAGAGTTAACACGTAAAATGCCACGGGACGCAAAAGCATTATGCGTTTCTTCGGTGTTTAAATGTATGACAAGTTGTGTTAAACTTTACCCCGTCTGATGTAGTGTCCAGTTGCTCTGACCTTCTATTCAAAGGTGATGGACTCAAACCCTGGTGGGGACACTTTTGTATTAGACAAAATCGTACATGTTCATGAATGATATATATATAATATTATATATATATATATATATATATTATATATATATATATATATACCATTTCTCTTGTTCAGACCCGTACATATATATAATTATTTTTATTAAAAAATTAGTTTCCAGGTTTATGGGAAAATAACAAAAATTTGCCATCTTTGTGGGAAAGGGTTGACTGTGGATAGAAGTTGCTCGAGGTTTTATGAGGTTTATCTTTTTTATTATTATTACTACATAGGAATATAAGAAAAAGTCTCCATGGAACCAGTGAACCACATATATATATATATATATATATATATATATATATATATATATATATATATATATATATATATATATATATATAGGTAGATAGACAGATAGATATATGTATGTGTTTCTGTGTGTGAAAACAGTGTATAACAGTTAAACACAAACCATTTATTATGTATTTATTCGTCATCAGGTAATGAACACAATGGCAAAGCGAGTGCAAACCTTATTCCACACGATTTTCCTTCAGTAATAACACCTGTTATTAAGGAGTGATTGTAAAAAACGTGTCTTTCATTCAAAAAGGTTAACCGCTTCTAGTAAAATCAGCAAAATTAAGCGACATTGGGTCTGTCCAGAAGTTGGATGGAGAGTACATCGTGTACTCCTCATAAGACCCATCATAACATTTCGGTACACGCGCAACTTCATCAACAGTAGAATAAAAGGGTTCGAACTGAGGTTCCACTTTTTGCAACTGTTCCACCAAAGTAACAGAAGGGAGGAAAAAAAGTTCAAAATAAATCCATCGCGTACTTTTACATATAGTACCGGTTTCGGGTGTAAGACTATTTTCTTTCCTCTGATTGGTCAATCTTTGGCGTAAATGGAACATCGTTAATGATTGGACAGTTCATAATCTGTCACTATGTTTCCTGATTCCTGATTGGACAATTATAATGATTTACACACTGAAAAACGTTGCTAATAACTAATAAATTTAAAAGAAATTGCCATAAGCACTGTGCGTGCCCAATGGGTAAAATTAATAACAGGTTGGAATTCAGTAACAACTCAATTAAAATTAACAAAAAAATAATTTCCATATATATATATATATATATTTGTGGTGGTGGCGGGGGAGCATGCGAAATTAGGGCACAGTATTATTGTGTGTTCATGACAGGAAAAAGTTTCGTAATAGTTAGTGAGATGCATTTTTACATGGGAATTTGGGACTTCGAACTGGGTCATTATGGTTTGAGGACACTATCATTACCAGGAGGGTTGTGTATGCTTTGGTCCCCATTCATTGTTGCAGATGCAATTATACGCGCCATGCATCACACACACACACAGTATATATATATATATTAATTTTCTACATTAGTTTTATGAGGAAATTGTTGAGAGGCGAGGCATGCAAATGAAGAGAGTAAATAATTAATTTATTAGTCCCTGAAACGAAGGTATTTTCTGTACACACTGTATCATCTACTGGAATTATCTTATTTATCTATTAATATTATTATTATTATTATTATTTTTATGGAAAAGTATATAGTATATATATATATTACAATCATATTTTTTTTATACTTGTATATATATATATATATATATAGTAAATACTTCAACTTTAAAATTAAATCTACGGACATTACACTTGGAGTCTGAAAATTCTAAAAAAATTAAGTTAATACACGTACCTGATATATATATATATATATATATATATATATATATATATTGAGAGAGGTTAAATTATATAATGGTTGATTTTCGTGATATTTGGGTCCACCTCTGTTCGGATGATAACAGCTTGTCAAGAGGTCGATCAAAAAGGTCTCACGGTAGAGGCTTCCTCGTACAAGGAAGAAGAGGTTTCGCGCACATCGATTGTCATTTCTCTCTCTCTCTCTTTCTCTCTCTCTCCTCGTTTGTTTTTACTTCTTTATATACACACTGCTATCATCCAATTCTTCTTCTCCTTCCACCACAATATATATATATATATATATAATATATATATATATATATATATATACTAATTTTTATAAAGCGAAAAATTTCATGAGGGTCGACTTACAACAAATCAAGGCAACGGAGACCTAATTTTTCTTTTTCTATTGAAAGAAGAAATCAGTAATCTATATATATATATATACACACCCGAGTGTGTGTATATATACACACACACCCGAGTGTGTGTGTGTGTGTGTATAAAGGAAACATTATGACAGTAAAATGAGTGCCTGAAAAGAGTATAAGATCAATTTATGTTCGGTTCAAATGAGAATTGTTTTAAATTTTTCCTGAATTATAATTTTAAGTTGTTGTTTTTTTTTAAAAAACTTAAAAACGTACTAAAAATAGAAGAAAAAAAAATTAACTGCGATTAAAGTACGACATAAAAAGCTGGATTTTGAATTTTACTCAAAAGGTTCTCGAGAGACGAATTTGAGTCAAAATAAAATTCAAAATCAACTTTCCTTCTCCCCCTCTCCAACCCCCAGAAACCCCCTACAGAATTATATAAAATAAAAAGGAAAAACTCAAACAGAGAGAGGCAACAGGCATAAGAGAGAGAGAGAGAGAGAGAGAGAGAGAGAGAGAGAGAGAGAGAGAGAGTTCCCATCGGTGTCAGTGACAGGAGGACAAACGAACTAATCACCCGAGGACGTCCTCACCGTTTGCGTTGACGTCGGAGGCCGAATGAACGATAAGAGGCCAAAGATGCGTTATCGGTCGGGCTTCGAACGCTGTCCGTATTTCCTTACAGGGAATGGACTTCAAAGAGGGGGGAGAGAGAGAGAGAGAGAGTATGAGGGGAAAAGCATGGATGAATCAAGGGGATTTTTAGAACAATATAATATATATATATATATATATATATACACACACATACTGTATATGCCACTAATTTATACCACATATTCTTTTTAATTTATATATATATATATATATATATATATATATACATATATATACATATATACACACAAATAATTCTCTAATTAAAAAGAATATGTGACATAAATCAGTGTCTCGTCCATACATTAATAATAATATTAATATAAATGGTGCTATTCATCAGAAGTTGAAAAGTCATCGATTTATTGACTATTAATTTACTTATAAACAGAGTCAAATGCTTTTCAACGATTTTAAGCTAATTTTGCAAAGATTTTAATCAAATTTTGATCATTATTTATTGAGTAAAATATCTGCTGAAAAGAATATACTGTATACCGTATATATATATATATATATATATATATATATATATATATATATATATATAGTGTGTGTATAGATATATTATAATAGCATGTAGCATGACGAGTACCCTGTATATAAGCAACGCATATGACAAGACCTTCCATCAGTTTCGCTGTGAAATGAAATGATTGCAGGGTCTTGAGTTTACTCCAAATAGAAGTTGTGCGAAAGAAGATTGCGCCTAAATGTGAGGTTTGACGTTGACGAAGTTTTTTCCTCTTTGTGACGTTCATCGTAAAAGTTTTTATATTTAATACTATTTCCCTCACTCGAAAGTTTGATCGAAATTAGTGTAATTCATTCTCTCTCTCTCTCTCTCTCTCTCTCTCTCTTTCTCTCTCTCTCTCATCACACACACACACACACACACACACTACTGTTCAAGAGCGACCTGCGGTCGAACCCTATGCAATGTCTCGTCTCATCTGGGGTACTAGGTGAAGAAGCAGAGCATTTTTTTAACCTAGTGAATGGGCGACATGAATGTCACCCAGTGAAGAAATTTGTCACCCAATAAATGAAATTTTAGGGTATTGGGCTACAAGGAATTTTCAAAATTTGTAAAAATAGAATTGTCTTGGGAGCATTGTCTTGGAAGCCATATAAATACATATAATACCTGCACATATGCCACAATTAGAACTGTTTATCTTAAATGTAAATATGAAATTTACATTGAATATTTATATATAGATAATGTTAGTGTTATTTCAGACTACACGGGGATGGTGGCCTGATTAGGGAACATTTGGATCCATAGTATCCTTAATCCAGGGGTGTGCTGGGACCGGTTCGGTCCGGTTCGCCCGAACCGGTTGTTAAATTTTGATTGGATCACCGAACCGTTTGTTTGTTTTTACCAAATATTTAACAGTCAGTAGAAATTTATTTATATCTAATTTTTTTTAATTTTTTCAGGATTTTATAGAAAAATATAAGTAGTATCACAAGCAGTGGTCGTTTCAATATTTATTTATTTTTTGATGAAAAATTAGTTTATTTTTAGATAATTATGTCATTAGTGAGTATAAAGAATATGTTAAAATAATAAGTTAAATAATTTCTGCCAAAATGTTACAAAATGCTGTTTGGAAACGCTAAAATGCGTTGGCTTCTCGGACCCCGCTGGAGGAGCTACCGCTCACCCCAGACCCCCTAGCTTAATGACTCGCGCCATTGGCGCTCGCCGATTTACACCCCTATCTGTCTCAGAACCGGTTGTTAAGAAATTGGCAGCACACCCCTGCCTTAAATCCCCCCCCCACTTCCCGATCTGCCTTTGTCGCCCAGTGGGAAAAGCTTAAAAAATGCTCTGTGAAGAAGTGTTGTTTTCTACTGCCATCCTGTTCTCATAAGCAGAAGAGCATTAAGGAGTTTGGGTCTCATATTTTGAGAGTATGTTTTTCCATCTTCGTTTTCATGGTCCCCTGTCCCACCCATCCGCCTCTTATCTCATCCCAATGTTTTTTATTTCATTTCTATGTCTGGGACATATCTCTCGAGTATTTTTCACACGTACATTATTGTGTATCACACGTCTTCTTTCCAAACAGAAGAATCTCGAGGATTGTACCCGAGACCAATTGTTTTCATCTTTCGTTTCCTCTGTTATAGACTTAGCCCGCCTGCAACACAGGATCGTCTTGCGACTCACGACTGACGACTCAAGTCGACGACTCAACGACCGCGACGCAATTCTGGGAATCGCGTCGCGGTCGCTGCAGTGTAAAATGTAAAATCAATGTAAACTCACAGGCGACCCGAGTCGTCACGATCCAAGTCGTCAGTGGTGACTGGTGAGTCGCAAGATGATCCTGTGTGCGGCCTATCTTAAAGTGTTTTGTACGGCTTCTCTACTTTGGGTATCTTGTTCTCTGTGAATCTAAGGTAAGACTAAATTATTCCATACTCTCAGCATGATGTTTACTTTTCTTGATGGTATGGGAGCTCATTCAGAGAAGTTGCAGTATTTTTTTTAGCTGTTATAATTTTAATATGTTCATTATTGTAAATAGTAAAGGAGTTAACACCGTACCTTGTGGAACAGAGCTGATGATTTATGAGTTTCAGATTTAACTCCATTTACTAATACTGTTTGTGTTCTTTAGGTCAGAAAATTAAATATCTTTAGTTTTAACTTTCAACTAATTCCTATTTGAATGGTAGGTACTCTGTGTTAAAAAATATTTAACTTTTCATATTTTCACTTAAACTATGAATGCACGGAGGATATATATATATAATATATATATATATATATATATATAATTTACATGTAGCCAACTCACACGATAATATATATATATATATATATATATATATCCTCCGTGCATTCATAGTTTAAGTGAGGATGTCATTAGACGAAAGCGCTTGAGCACCATTTTGTGTTTCCTTTCCTTCGTGGTTTTATTCATCATAAATATTTTTCACGTGTTACCTTCGTGAAATAATTTTCATATATATATATATACAAAGCCATTTTTGAGGTGAGCAACTTATTTGTTATTAATAGAAAATGTATTCGTACATGTCGTCAGAAAAGGTGAAATTAAAAGCCATTAAAAAAAAAAAAAACAGAAGTAAATATACATGACCTGAGTTTACAGTTTGGTTTTGTGAATTCTTTACTAAATGTATTTATCATGCACACGCATCGCGCGCGCGACAGTAATAATAAACCAGAGGTGCAATGGGAATCGCATGATCTTAGTTAGCTTTTATTATTCTAATCTATATTCTCAAAAAAAAATAATAATTGGGTTTTCATCGTTTCTATATGATTCCAGTGGCGTACACTGTGTGTATATATATATATATATATATATATATATATATATATGTGTGATTTTTTTTTATGTTTCGAGTTAACTTTAGATTATATATCATAGTTAATTAATTCCAAGTAACTTGTATTTAAATGCATTTTCATTTCATAGTTTCCAAAATTGAAGAATGAAAATGAATGATTTCATATTCATGAAAATTTTTCATTTTTCTTTCATTTCAGAACCAAAATGTCATTAACTTTATCATGCCATTAATAAATAAAGAATATAGGCCCATATACATATATATATATCATCAGAGTCTCTCATTTATTTGATAATATTTTATGAACTACAATGCATACAGGAATTGGTTTCCACACACACACACACACACACACACACGTATGAATGCAGGCCCGCACGCACGTATCAACGAGGTACCGGAACTTTTAATTCTATATATTAAAGAACTATTTAATCTGACCTAACCTAACCTAACGTTAGTGCCATCGAGACAAGAAAGGCCCGAAAGCGAGTGAGGGCTTGAAAGATGTTTTTGGTAATTTAATCTACATCTTAGGGCAGTGTTTGTCAAACGATGTCGCGCGACCCCCCCTCGAGTCGTAATTTGTTTACCCCCTGTAGTAGTGATTTGTGCGCTAAAAAACAAAAAAAAAACCCGCTTCGTGAATTTGTTTACCCCTGTAAGATGATAAGGAGTCACGCCGACCTAAGACCCTGAAACGGGGGTCGTAGGGAGGCTGAGAAACACTGTCTTAAAACTTAATCTAATGAGGACTAACAAATTTTGGTAAATATTAAATTTCACGATGACCAGTTCTTTGAAACTTGTTACAAAGATCGTGATTGGCTGAAATTGATCACGTGGGAAATAATTAACCAATCTAAAACGACCACTTAACTTACTATAATCTCGTCTTGAATATTTTTTTGATACTAAAAATGTTTAATATACTTTTTAATGTTCCTCAAGGTTCTCTAAATCGTTGTACGCTCATGACCTCACTTATTATGCTCGTATGATGTTCATGCATGCACGCTCACACACACACACACACACACACACACACACACACACACACAGAAAACTTATAGGGATCACTATGGTATGGAATGCATATCTCCCAAATTACAAAGAGACTACAATCATCCTACAAAAGAACACTACTGTAGCTAAACATGCCTTGTTGAGCCCGGGTATTTTTCCTTTTCTGTTACTCTCCCGGTTCTCACACCGCTTTTCTCTCAATATATGTCTCCTTTCTTCTACTGTGTCGTACTTTTGTCGTCTCTGCTTCCGTCAATACTTGAAGAGAATTCAAAGAATATAGTTAGTGACTCGGATTAAGGTTTTTTCGATTCTTTATAGGCCTACTTCGTAAAAATAGAGACTATGTACAGTGTAGTTGTTATATATACACTTCCACTCGTTAATGTCATTCTCATTTCATTCCTCGTCCAAGAACGAGAAATGCAAAAGGGAATCTCAAATGAGGAAATTCTCAAATCGCTCTATTTTCATAAGATTTCCCACTTTCGCTAGAAAATACCTTTCGGAACTGCAATTATTCCTCTGCTCTCTTTTTACCCATTTTCGAAATCAATAAATTCTTTTTTTTAGATTTAGAATTCCCACTTCGAACATCCCCATTC
>JAJOZX010008995.1:25000-42500 GCA_023014485.1 Bathynomus jamesi
TGTATGTTGTTAGGTCAACAACCAGATTATACGAAGTTTCCATGTTTTTTGTGTGAATGGGATAGCCGAGCAAGAACTCAGCACTGGATAAAAAAGGAATGGCCACGCAGAGTCAACCTGACACCTGGTTCTAAAAACATTCAACGTGAAAGTTTGGTTGACACGAAGAAAGTCCTTTTACCTCCGCTTCACATAAAATTGGGGTTGATGAAGCAATTTGTTAAGACCTTGGACGAAGATGGAGATTGTTTTAAGTATCTGTGTGGTAAATTCCCAACTCTTTCGGAATCAAAATTTAAATCAGAAGGAATTTTCGTTGGTTCCCAGATTAGAAAACTGACTTTGGATGAACACTTTGAAAGAACAGTGAACAATCTTGAAAAAGAAGGTAGATAGCTTTTAAGGATGTTATCAGCAAATTTTTGGGGAACAACAAGGACCCAAATTACCAAAACATTGTGAACAACATGCTAAATAAGTTCAAAGAGTTGGGTTGTAATACGAGTTTAAAATTACATTTCTTACATTCACACTTGGATTACTTCCCTGAGAATCTCTGAGCACTCAGCGAAGAATAAAGAGAACGGTTTCACCAAGACATCAAAGAAATGGAGAAGAGATATCAGGGAAGATGGGACATCAGCTTGATGGCTGATTAGTGTTGGATGTTGAAACGGGATACTCCAGAATGATTACATAAAAGAAAAGGAACAGCGCGTACATTCGAGACTAAAAGGCATAGATCTCACGAGAAAACTCAGGACAAATAAAGATGAATACGTAATTGACATTAATAGTCTTCTTTCTTTTGAAAGTTGTTTGCATTTGTAATTAGTATAACAAAGCGAAATAGGTACCTATTGTAAATTGAAATAAATAACATTTATTTATGTTGTTTTTTCCCTTCCAGTTTGCAGAAAATACTTACGTGATAGAAAAAAAATGGACACCTTATTCGAAATGAGCGTAGTTGAATTGTATAAAATCAGTTATTAGTAAGAAAACAACTCTTACAAAGTTTTATTCGCAGGCCTGTGTTATTAATAAGACAATAAATTTGAAATAAAAATAAGACTATTGTAATAAAGAAATAAAAATAGTACAGGTAATGAAACAGGTAATAATAATAATAATAATAATAAAATTAATAACAACAACTACCCAAAGTTAGTACTAGAAAATAAAAATAAAAAGTACACGTACGAAGTGTGAGCCAATTTAGGTGGCAAGCGATGTTATACACAAACACTTTCATACAAAAAAGAGGTTCGTGAACTCGTATACAACAAAGACCGGCAATTAGGAACCTCTTGACTCGGGTTCTTTACCTCACCACGTCATACATACATCTTTAATAGATTTATACAATAATATGTTATTAAAAACAAAAGACGATCGACGATAAAGTCAATAAATTGTTCATTTGCTCATAATTGTACAGTATAATAACACGGAAAATAAAGAGACATTACAGTATTGGCAAATCGTAATGAAAACAATGATAATAGTACATGTACACTTAGGAATTCAACTTTACGTACACACGCGCACATACAACTTTACGCAACTTCACAGGTATAGACAAATAATACACAAAGAGTCGAAACATAAAGAAAACGTAATAATTATTGATAGTAGCACGCACAAACTTAAAACAAACAATCCATACTACCGGTAGCTTTCCTTCCACGGACCGGTACTAGTCAGGGGCCGGCTGTTTAGAAACACTGGTTTGGAAGACATAAAGTAGAACTGATGAACAGCTCGGACAATTATTCTATTGTCTGAGTATTGAATTCTCTGCATTAGAATGTATTGAGCGAGTCTTGTTACCTCAGGAAAGCTCGAAACGTTGCGGTTAGCGAACATCTGTGAAGCTGAGCATCTTGAAGGTAACTTATGCAGCAGTCTAAATGATCTGTTATAAAGCAAATTGAGGGTTTTGCAGGAACCCTTTTTATAATTAATTACTGCCCATAAATATTAGTGCAGAAAGTACAAAAAGAGTGTCTTTAGCTTCGCTTGTACAGAATCTGAAGTTCCTTATAATGATGTTTGTTTTAGCCTAATAACTTCATTATTGTTTCCTTATGTCTGAGTCGTCACTGAAGGAGCACTTAAGGTCACTCTGACTCATATATATATATATATATATATATATTATATATATATATAGAGAGATAGAGAGAGAGAGAGAGAGAGAGAGAGAGAGAGAGAGAGAGAGAGAGAGAGAGCCTGTATATAGCCTATATATAATATATATGGTTAACTTACATTACAAACATAATTATGATGCAAACCCACAAGGAAAAAGAAAAATGATTCTAAGGTCTTTCGTGTATTCAGAAGTACACCTCGTCAGGGAAACATAATTATATGTTAACGTTCTTAATTGCAACTTAACCACATGCAGTGGGTACAACTCATAATAAAAGATTTATAATGCTACGTAAAGTATTGCTATGATTAATTAGGTTACACGAAATTCACTTGGTTTAAATGTATGAGTATTAGACTAACTAGCGCCCGGTGAGGTAACAAAAATAAGTTACAGTAGGTTAAATTTAATTAGATTGGGTAGATTAGGTTAGAAATATTTGTATATATTTGTAGATTTTGTTCAGTATTACGTGGACATAAACAAAAAGTTTAAAATTGCAGAGTTTCTGAGTTCTTGGTCCAGTTTGTGTAGAGCAAGCCTGGCATGCTATGAATATTTGCGATAAAAATGGGTTAATTTGTGTTGGCTCAGGAATAAACACAAACTTGTAATGCGTCTTGCTCTTGATGAATTATGCACCTGGACTTACGAAACCAAGAGTGTCTTCTATACAAACTGATGACACAAAATGTAATGATGGGGGTTGTTTAACTCCTTTCGCAATATCTAAGGTCATACGACGGAGGGGACCTACAGCTTTACGTAGTATCCGAACCACGGTCTCTACATAATCTGAACGGGGAGAACGGTCTCCCATCCAACTATTCTCCAGAACCAATGTCGCTTAACTTCGCTGATCGACGGGAAGAGGTTTTGCGACATCGGCCACGACGCACCCACAAAAATACAAGGGGATGACCAACGAGAATAGGGATCGAGTGTGACACCTTTTATGACAAGGTTGGGAACATTTCATTGTTTGCGTAGTTAGGGGCCACCCCAAAGGCGTGGCCCCTGACGACACAAACAATGAAATCATTATAAATGGGAGTGTTCACTGAATTATGATAATTCAAAGTAGTGTTGCTTCCAATGATGATGAATCACGTACGGAAACCTCGTTAGTACGTCGATCCTCTATATATTTGACAATGATGCTGCGAGCTGCTAAGTACCCTGAATGGGTACATGGGTAGAGCGGTGCTTTGAAATATTATCGGAATCTTTGCTCTCTACCAACAACTTTTAAAGGTCCGTAATTTATGCTTACGAATGTTACGAATTTTTGTTTACGAATGTTACCGATTCATTTTTCATGTTTACGAATGTTAACGATTCATTTTTTTGATGTATTTTCCTTTAACATTATTTATTTGTTCTTTGCCACAACAAATAAAATACAACAACAACAACAACAACAACAACAAATAAGGTAAATAAACTAAAACAACTTAATGTGTAAACATTTGTATCCACGAAGTTATTTATATACAGGGTGTCCCATAAGTCCGGTCTCATAGGAAAATTTATTTTAAATTAAATTTACAAAAGTAATACATTAAAACTAAAACAGTGTAACTCACCAGTGTAACTCAATTCCGTATTAGCTAGTGCGTGTTATTCTACCTGCAACAACAACAAAAAAAAAGATCCCAAAACAAGACATCAATTTGAACATTTGTTTTAGTTCCAATATATTAATACTTTTGTACATTTAATTTACAAAATTTTCCTATGAGACCGGACTTATGGGACACCCTGTATATATATATATATATATATATATATATATATATATACTGTAGAATTGATGTATGACAAGAAGTCGTCTATAATTTGAAAATACAATCATTTACATAAAGAAGTTAAGCTCAACTACTCTTCTGTATATAATTAGGGAGGTCACATGACTTTCTTAGCTCCCCATAACTCATCATGAACGGAACAATGTCGATAAAGTCGAGAATCCCGTACACCCAAACTCATTACTGCGTATAAAGCAAAAAAAAAAGGAGAAAGGAAATAATTTTAGTCCTAATCTTACAAACGAGAACCATAAAAGAAGAAAATCAAAACGAAATTGAAGTCGAAAGAAACTTTTCAATTTATTTTTAGGCATTAAAAGTTTATAGAATTTTTCAGCCACGACAAATAATACGAGAAAAACGTACATATAAAAGGTAGTGTCGTGCGTGTGTGTGTATGTACGCGAGAGAAAGGATTTTCGACTCTATCGCGCCGCTCCAGTTGTGAATTGTAATGATCGCCCTTTCGCCTGTTCACAAATGATCTATATTTAATCGACTTCTTTGTCGATAAGTGATTCGGGGCGGAGGAAAACCCTCGTTTCTGCGACTTCTTCGCACGCGCGCGAATATATTTTACGACCTTATATATATATATATATATATATATATATATCGTTAATTCTATAATATGAACATTCAGAAAAAGTTTAAATATTTTTTAAAGTAAAGCTGTATGCTTTATATATATATATATATATATATATATATATATATATATATATACATATATATATATATATATATATATATATATATTACACAGTGGTCCCATGTGCAACTTTTCCTACTGGAAAAAGAGGGTCACTGATCATAAGAGAAAAATAGCTCAACGCCTTGTCGTTATGATTTATTTCGCGTCAACGTTCTGTATACACCTCCCATCCCACTGACCCTCCTCCGTGGAGGGCAATTTGGGATGTTTAAAAGGAAAACCCCAAGTTTAAGTAGTTACAAAATAAATAAGTAAATGAATAAATCAAATGTGGTATTTTGTTTTCAATATTTTAGGCAATTTTTTTTAATTTTAGGCCCAAATTATATATATATATATATATATATATATATATATATATATATATATATATATATATATATATATATATATATATATATAATAAACTTGATCAACCTTAGTTTTGTTTGCGCCCGAATTGTTCATTCTGACGAAGGTCAAGTTGTCACTCCACCTTAGACTTACAGTTTAACGTGGAATCCGAACCACACCCCACCAACAGCCCAGCGTCTTAACCACAAGGCTATCCAGGGTACCCATTTATGTACCAACCAGTTTCTTTATGGTGTGAAAGGATGAACATTTGGGCTTCGCTGCGCGCCGCCTGGCGTTACCGGGTCTTGATCCAGGGCCCATGGATTTGCAGTCAGTGACGCCAACCAATACACCACCGAGCCACATTATATATATATATATATATATATATATATATATATAAAGAGAGAGAGAGATAACTTGATAGAAGTTCTTCTCTGCGCGACCATCTCGTCATGCGAAGAATTGACTAGGTAAAGGAGAGAATTGTGTTTTTTCAGCGCTCCATCAAATACAGTTGGGTACACCCGGCTCATCTTGGAGAGTTCTGAGTGAGGTATACACACACACACACACACACACACATATATATATATATATATATATATATATATATATATATAATATACTGTATATAGCAAACAACCACAGGGAAAAAGGAACACGAAATCCGAGCGCTTTCGTGATATATTCGCATCCTTAGGGTGAATATATCACGAAAGCGCTCGGATTTCATGTTTCCTTTTCCTTTTCCCTGACGTTGTTTGCTTATTAAAAAGACCACGTGTTGTTCTGTGATTTTATTGCAGATATATATATACAGGGTGGGCGGAAAGTAGCTCCCTATTTTGGATTGGTAAAAAAATACGTATATTATCCATTTATTTCAGAAGAAATAATATGAAAAGGTAGGCATACATGGTAGGTTTTCTCTAAAATTCAATGTGGGCTCCAACTCTTTCCACCAGCTTCTGGAGCCGCCCAGGAATGGCGTCCACTGACTTTAGCAGGAACTCGGCGGGATGGAGGACATGACTTCCCGAATTCGGTCCTCCAGTTCTTCCAATGTCCTCGGTTTGGTGCGGTAGACTCCTTTACCCACCCCCAAAGAAAGAAGTCGCACGGTTACCGCTGAAAAACGGCAGAATCGGTTCAGTGTAACGGTGTTGGTTGGTATGACCTCAGATCAGGTTGTGGGCCCGTTCCTTCTGCACAACACCATGAATGCTGAGCGGTACCTTGCTATGTTGCGAAACGAGGTCTGGCCGGTTGTCAGCACATGGAGAACATCGACGATCTGATATTTATGCAAGATGGCGCCCCTCCGCACTTCGCTCTTGTTGTCCGTGAGTGGCTGGATGCCCACTTCCCTGGGCGTTGGATGGGTCGTCGTGGTCCACATCAATGGCCAGCCAGGAGCCCCGACTTGACACCGTGCGACTTCTTTCTTTGGGGGTGGGTAAAGGAAGAAGTCTACCGCACCAAACCGAGGACATTGGAAGAACTGGAGGACCGAATTCGGGAAGTCATGTCCTCCATCCCGCCGGAGTTCCTGCTAAAGTCAGTGGACGCCATTCCTGGGCGGCTCCAGAAGCTGGTGGAAAGAGTTGGAGCCCACATTGAATTTTAGAGAAAACCTACCATGTATGCCTACCTTTTCATATTATTTCTTCTGAAATAAATGGATAAAATATACGTATTTTTTTACCAATCCAAAATAGGGAGCTACTTTCCGCCCACCCTGTATATATATATATATATATATATATATATATATATACACACTTACTTACTTGAGGTGAGTTCGAACGACGGTTCAGGATCGACCTACGGTCATTTGCGGGATTTGGTGAAGGAGGAAATTGCTGTCTGATCGCTTCCTGCCCTCGTAGCCAGCCACGCATGGCTGGTCAGGGACTTTGCACAGGAATCTGTCCAGCTGGTTCTTGAAGTTATTCAGGTCGGTGTGCTGGAGATTCCTTACTTATTTTGGTAGGACATTGAAAAGCTTTGGGCCCCGTATTCTGAGGGTATTTTCCATCCTCGTTTTCATGGCCCCTTGTTCCACCGCAGCTGGGACCGTACAAAATCTGCCTCTTCTCTCATTCCAGTTTGTTTCTATTTCATTTCTAAGGTTAGGGACAGAGCCCTCAAGTATAAGTTGTAACATATATTCTGCTCGATTTTTTAGTTCATTCAGAACAAAAATTAAAGGACTTATAAGGACAAATTTGCTCGAATTTTTAGTTTATTCACAACAAAAATTAAACGACATAATGACAAATTAATCATCAATATAATTCCCTTCTTTTTCTATAACCTCCTCCCCCCTGTAGAAAAGTTTTTTTATGCCACGTTCGAAGAAATCCCTTGGTTTCGAGTTAAAAAAAGCGATCACTTCGTTTTCGATAGCTTCCCTGGATTGCAACTTTTGTCCATCTAGGTGGTGTTGCAGACTTCTGAATAAATGGTAGTCTGAAGGTGCGATGTCCGGAGAATAAGGTGGATGAGGCATTTTTTTCCAACCGAATGCCTCCAATTGGGCAGTGGTGATTCGAGCAGTGTGAGGGCGCGCGTTATCCCGGTGGAATAGAACACCTCTGTGATTAATTAACGCAGGACGTTTTTCTTGTAATGCCATCTTCAATCGTTGGAGTTGTTGGCAGTAGACTTCAGTTGTGATTGTTTGGTTATCTGGCAGAAGCTCAAAATGAATAATCCCTTGCATATCCCACCAAACGCATAGCAAAATTTTCTTTGGATGGGGTCCATTCCTTAGCTGAGGTTCAGGCTTTGTTTCACGGCTAAGCCACTGATGTCGACGCTTAATATTGTTATAGAGGACCCATTTTTCATCCCCAGTGACGATCCGATTCAAAAACAGTGCCTGCAGTTGCCGAGAATGCGGTGATGTGCAAATATCGATTCGATGTTGAAGATTCGCTTGTGACAAATCATGCGGAACCCATTTTCCAACCTTCACTACTTTTCCTAACAGCTTCAAATGACGATGAATGGTCATATGGCTAACGCCGAGTTGCAGGCCAAGTTCTCTTACAGTTATCGTTGGATTTTCCTCCACTGTTGCTTTCAGCAACTCTTCATCTAACTCATTTGGTCGTCCTGTTCGTTGATAATCTTTCAGACTGAAGTCTCCATTTCTGAACTTCTCAAACCATCTCCTACACATCCATTCGCTCACAACATCATTTCCATAACTCTTTGAATGTTTTTTGCAGATTTACTAGCGTTAGATCCTTTCTGGAACTCATACAGCGTCACATGTCGAATATGCTCTTTCGTGGGATCCATGTTTTTTCAATTACTGTAATATCGTAGGGGGTGACGTTGTAACTGTATGAAAACACCAGAGAAAATATCATTAGCCTAATCCTACACTAATCTAAGCCTACACTAGCCTAAGTCATTATCATTCTGTATCGTGATAAAAACCTGTGCGAACCTGTCGCCGCGTGTATTTTGCAACATTTCTAAAATTATTTCACATTATCTTGAGGTTATTCTATTACACTGTGTAACACTGATTCTGTTTATATAGAATTTTTTATGTTTTTATATGCATTTGTGGGCGCTGAGTCCAAATCTGGCCTTGGATTGTGTGTATCATCAATGGTTTCAGAGATAATCCATTTTTCATGTTTTAACCAGTATAATGTTATTATGGCGCAGCAATATCAGAATAATCAGGAATTGTTGGAACAATCCGGATGTTCGTTGACAGTTTCTTGCTCTAGAAATTGCCCGAAACTTCCACTGTGCTATATAAAGAAGAGCGCAGGGTCTGAGAAGTCAGTAAGTGTAAGCACACAAAGAAAGAAGGTTGTTTGTCTGATGGTTACCAGCACTGAGGTACTGTGTTTCTGTGCTTCTCTGTGCTGACGATTTGAGTGTTATCGATCCTTTTTTTATTGCAAACATTATTTCAGTGTTGTGAATACATCTTTTTTCTGGAATCTGTAATCTGTTGCAGATTTAATAACTCTTCTCTCTATATCTGCAGGTTATGATTAATTAGTACAGTTTGGTAAGGAGAATGGCAACTAGAGCTTGTAAATACTCGCCGGATATATTCTGCTACGTTTGTGGGTATTACATAGGCCCCAAGCAAGTATCGCACAAGATTGTGAAAGGCACCAAGTTCTGGATCGCATATCGGCTCTATTTTGGTATGCCTATGGGTGACCAAGGTAAGCCCTGGGCACCCCAAGTGATCTGTGGAAGCTGCCGCTCCACACTTGAAGGGTGGCTGCGGGTAGTATGCAAGGCAATGCCCTTTGCGGTACCCAGAATATGGAGAGAACCAAAGAGCCACCACGACGATTGCTACTACTGCATGGTAGATGTTTCTAAGTGCAGGAAAGTTAAAGGAAGGCAGACTCTTCAGTATCCAAGCATAGCTTCGTCCATAGCTCCTGTACCACATGGCGAAGGTCTTCCAATACCACGTCCACCAGAACAGGTATCTATCCATTACTTTACCTTCTGTATTTACAGACTGTGGGTCATTATGTGTCGATTTTTCTTATTGCTGATGCTCTTCTACATATATAGCTATTCCTATATTTTGTTTCTTTGCTTTGCAGGTTGAAAATGAGGATGCAGCTAGCTCATCTGAGATGTCGGCTGGTGAGGACAGTCATGATGAAGAATATACAGTAACTTTCAGTACAAACCCTCACTTTCCAAATCAGAGGGAATTGGACGACTTAATTAGAAATTTGGGTCTGACGAAATCAGGGTCTGAGCTTCTGACCTCCAGACTCAAGAGTGGAATTTGCTTGGAGAAGACTGCAAGAGCACTGTATACCGAAAGCGGCATGAAGAGTTTGCAAGGTTCTACGATGTCAATGGCTCTCTCTGTTATTGCAACGAGGTTAATGGTCTATTCACAGCTATTGGGTTAACACATAACCCTCAGAGTGGCGCCTGTTTATTGACAGTTCAACTCGGAGTTTAAAAGCTGTTCTACTCCACAATGAGAACAAATATCCATCTACTGTATACCAGTTGCACATTCTGTTCAAATGAAAGAGGACTATGAAAATGTGAAACAACTGCTCACTCAAATCAGGTATGAACAGTATAACTGGGCCATGTGTGGTGATTTCAAAATGATTGGTTTCCTGTTAGGTTTACAAGGAGGGTTTACTAAATATTCATGTTTTCTTTGCCTGTGGGATAGCAGGGCTTCAACTGAGCACTATAAAACAGTTCAGTGGCCTCCACGTGAAGGACTGCAACCAGGAAAGTACAATGTACTCAGGGAACCTCTTGTGAAGCCTGATAATAGTTCTGCTATCACCTCTCCATATTAAGTTGGGTCTAATTAAGTAGTTTAACTGCGATAGATTTTGGAGGGGAAGTTTTCCAACAGATTCGGGTCATGTTCCCCTAAACTAAAACTCTCTGAGGCCAAAGTCAAGGCTGGCATCTTTGTAGGACCACAAGTCAAGGTGCTGTTGAATTCAAAGCACCTTGAAGCCAAGATGACTCCGATCGAAAAAGAGGCTTGGTGTGCTTTCCGTGATGTGGTTCGTGGGTTTTTAGGCAACCATAAAGCACCAAACTATAAGGATTAGTGTCAAACTTGATTAAGTGCTATGGCAAAATGGGTGCCGTATGTCTTTAAAATTACACTATCTGCATTCACATCTAGACTTTTTTCGTGATAACCTGGGCGATGTGAGTGAAGAACATGGCGAAAGATTCCATCAAGATATTCAAACGATGGAGAAAAGGTACCAGAGCCATTGGGATGCTTCCATGATGGGAGACTACGTATGGTCGCTGATCGGAAAGGATAAGAATGTTCATACGCGGAAGTCGCGTTCTTCAGTGCATTTTTAAGGAACGCACACTGCATAACGTAACGAGGCTTGTTATTCTCTTATCGGTTCTCCTCATGATATATATTATATCCTTTGCACCATTTTGGGTTTGTCAATAAACATTAATTTCCAATAGTGTTTTTATTTTCAGAAAATATTTATGTTAGCCTTCTTTATATACTTTGCCATATGAAAAGTGTGATAACCTATATTTTTGAAACGGTTGATGATAGAGCAAAACCAATATCATTTTTGGAATCAGCGCCCAGAAATCATTAAGAAACGACAGAAAAATCACAATAAACAGAAAATTTTTCAAATTTTGTTACCGTGTTATCTATCGTCCGTTTTCTAATCGAGCAGAATTTATGTTACAACCTGATATTTTTCATATATACAGGGTGTTTCTAAAGTAACCATCTATTTTGCGAAATAATATGAATTATAAAAAAAACACCTTTAAAACATGAAAATATATATATATATATATATATGTAAGCTCGGCACACATTGTTGCTCTTCGTGGATAATCTTCTTCTTGTAAGTTGTGGAACACTTGAATGTGGTATGGCTTTTTCTTTAAATCATAACGTAGAATTCTGTAAACCGTTGTTTGTGGAATTTCTAATCTGTGGGATGCCCTCCGAATCGATAATTGTGGATCCTCTTCGAATGCTTCTTGAACAGATTCGATTCTTTTGTGAGATCTTCTTGGCCGTTCAGATCTACGCTCGTCATGCACAGATCCAGTCCTCATAAATTTGTTTACTAATTCGCGAATAGCTTGGTCTCTAGGGCCTGTTTTACGAAACCTTCTCTCAAACTTTTCTCTAATTTCATTGCACTTCATGCCTTTTATCCTGCATGTTACTACATAAACCCGTTCTTGCACATTCATCATCAATGATATGGGTCTGAAAATAAAATAAAATAATTAACAAAAAATCGTGTAAAGCAATTGAAATATTATAAATACATGAATTTTGTATAACAATGCACATACCATTATGCCAATATAACAATTGTTTAAAATCCCCCTATTTCACCAAAATAGATGGTTACTTTAGAAACACCCTGTATATTATTGTGTACCGCTCGCGCCTTCTTTCGAGAGAATAGAGTTTCAGTGATTGATGCCTGACTTGTGGATTTGGTGTTATGTGCTTGGCTTGCAGAGTTTTGTACCGTTTTTTCTGTAACTCCTTGTTATTACCATATCCTAGAAGTTGGAATTTTTCTTCGTTGAACTTCATATTGTTGTCTTCTGCCCACTGGAATAATGTTTCAATGTCGTTTTGTAATCTTTCTATGTCACCTTCGTTCAATATTTCCTTGCATATCTTTGTGTCATCTGCGAAACATGATACAATACTGTCATTGATATCTGCATCAATATCTGCAATCATTATTATGAACAGCAAGGGAGCTAGTACTGTCCCTTGTGGGATATATATATATATTTTATATATATAATGTAAACTCACAAGGAAAAGAAAAATGATTCCAAGGCCTTTCATGTATTCAGAAGTACACTTCGTCAGGGAATGACGTACTTCTGACGTACATCTGATGTACTTCTGAATATACGAAAGGCCTTGGAATCATTTTTTTCTTTTTCCTTGTGGGTTTACATCATTCATTCATTTCACGTGTTTAATTGTGAAATTCACCCCCATATATATATATATAAGTCCACCAGTAAAGTAATCAGAGTGTCAATATGATCATATGATCACTGCAATGTAAATAATAGTATATATTATCATTAATATTAATATTAATGAAGTCTCCTAAGAGCTCAGTATGAATCAGGTTCTAGTATCTCCAAACCTGGGGAAATACAATACGAGTGAAATGCGTGTTTTGAAGAAGAATTAAAAGGGAAAGTATAATAGGACTTCGACTTCACAACAGATGATATCAAACGAGCTACACGGAAACTAAAATCACAATCACCAGAAGGCCCGAGCAGATGGAATGCTACACTGATTTAGAACGGCAAGAATGAAATCGCCTAGTCCCTATATTGGATATGGAGACGAGCATTAAACACGGGAGAAATTCCGAGCATCCTGACGAAAGCGAACCCAGTTCCAATTTATGAAGGAGAGGAGAGATCTCGAGCGGAGCACTGTCAGTGACATCTTATGTCACTAAAATATTTGAAAGAATAATTACAAAATTTTTACTTTCTGGACAAAAAAAATTAAATGATAACCAACATGGATTCCCAATAGGAGGTTCGTGTTTATTACAACTAATGGAACACTATAACGACATTGATGAACTCGAAAACAATGAAAACTGTGCCATACATAAACTTTGACAATGCGTTCGACAAATGTGATCATGGAATCGTAGCATATACAGCAAAACCCCGATTAGCACGGTTAATTCGTTCTGTGAAAACGCCGTGCTATTCGAAACCGCGCTAATCGAACATAGTAATACATAGGAAATGCAGTAATTGGTTCCAGAACTTTCAAAATTTTTGCTGACTTTTTAAAAAGCATTTTTTTTATCGTATTTCAACCTAATATAATAGTAAAGGATAGTCAAAATGTGTTCACTAATCAACAGTTTATTAGAAACGAAACATTATAGTAGGTACTGTACATAAAAAAGAGTGAAAAATATTCTATACAGTACAAATCTACTTCCTTGAAAAATATTTATCTAGGGTCGTTTGAACCGCCTTCTCTTCATTTTTCTTTCTTCTTCTCTGCATGCATCTGCCTGTAGCAGCGAAGACTGTTTTCCAAGTTTCGGCGAACTTGCATGCTTCGCTCTATGTTAGGGTCGATATCCATTATCAGTTGCTTGAACTTTTCGAATTCGCGAAACATCGTATCAAATTCTTTTAGAGTCATTTCCTTCATCTGTTGTTCACACTACACACAAACAGAAGGCTTACAATGATACCACATTTAGCATGACGCAATATAGTACGTAATTTGACGTTTAAAACGTTTAAAAACGTTTGAGAACACAGCAGAAGACAGCGACTTTGCGCGCGACATTTGAAAATATTACCGTGCTAATCGAAGTTTGACCCCGTGTTATTCGGGATTTGGTGTCAATTTATAAACCGTGTTAATTCGAAAACCGTGCTAATCGGGGTTTTACTGTATAGTGAAATATATGGAAATGATCATGGAATAACAGCACATAAATTGAAATATATGGGAATAACTGGAAAAGTAGGTAAATGGATATATAATTTCCTTAGTGAGCGGCAACAATTCTTTACAGTCCAAGGAATATTATCATTAGAATCGGAAGTCCATAGTTTAGTACCACAAGGAGCAGTATTAGCGCCATTATTATTATAAACATGGAATGGAGACTGTGCCAATGAAGAAGAGCAATGAAAGAAAAATCGATGTGGCTGAAATGAAGATGTTGAGATGGATGTGTGGAGTGACGAGGAGGGATAGGGTCAGAAATGAGCATATAAGAGGAACAGTGAAGGTGGCGGAAACATCTAAGAAGGTGCAGGAGGCCAGGCTGAGATGGTATGGACACGTCAGGAGAAGAGAGGAGGAGTATGTGGGGCGCAGAGTGCTGGAGATGGAGTTGCCGGACGGAGAAGAAGAGGAAGACCGAAGACGAGATGGAGGACTGTGTGGTGGCGGACTCAGGGAGAAGGACTTGGAGGAGGACGCGGTATACGACAGAGGAGAGTGGAGAAGACGAACCAAAAACAGCGACCCCATGTAAAGATGGGATAATAAGCTGCGGAAGATGAAAGAAGATTATTAATAAATATGGTAGCTGATATAAACAATGAAGTTACTGATGACACTGAAATTAACAGAAAAATAAGGAACTCGCATGATATAGAATCTTTACAAACGGACATGAGTAGGATTTACAGTTGGTCGGAAGGCAAAAATATGAAATTTAACAGAAAATTTTCAACTATTAAGATACAGAAAAAGTAAGGAACTAAAATTCATGAAATACTACGTCATGGATGGAGAAGATCAGAAAAACTCTAAGGCAAAAGATTGAATAGTTATAATGACCGAGGACGCTAAATTTGAGATACAAAATAAGATAGCAGTAAACGAATCCAAAAAATAAATAAATAAGTAGTAATAATATAATAATAATAATAATAATAATAATAGTAATAATAATAATAATAATAATATAATAATAATAATAATAATAATAATAACTGGACAGATACTGAGAGCCTTTAAAAGAAAGGACACGAATCTAATGATTCCTCTACTGAAAGCTCCGATCAAACCCAAGCTGGATTACTACTATTCATTCTTAACATCCTTATATTAAAAAAGGAGAAAAAAATACATTACTCAACTGGAGGAGATTCAGAGAAACTTCACAGCAAAGCTCAGTGGATGCAAAGAACTAAATTACTGGGAAGGATTACCTGTAATTGTAACTGTAATTGTAAGTGATTGTAATTAATTACATTTTTTCATGTAAGTGGTAAGTAATTGTAATTGACAAGCTAAAATGTAATTGTAATTAATTACACTGGGAAACCAAGGTAATTGATACAATTACAGTCAATTACATGAATATAGACATTAATGGGTCATACTTATACTTTAGGTTACTCGTTCATCATGTCTCAGGGGAGCTTTCTTTTGAAATAAAAAGTTAATCTTTTTATTTGAAATAAAATGTTTCATTTATTTCAAATGTGCCTAACTGAAGTGTCAGATTTTTGCCCTTATTGTTTTGATAAAAATAAATGCAACTTCTTTTGTCTAATATTAGTATTTTTTGAGTGTCTTATCTTTAATTTCATTAGATCATGTCACATACATATGTCCAATGTCAAATTGTCCATAGCAAGAACTGCTTGATGAAAAATACAGTTCCGTGCAATGTTAAAAAAAGGAGTACATCTTATTGACATAATATTACCTAGTTTTCATTGAAGATAATGGCCAGAACTGAAAATGGAATTGAAATAGGTTAGGTAGAAAAGCATGACATAAATCAAATAGTGTGTATTTATGAAAAAAATGCAATTCTTTGTAAATGTAATTATAACTGTAATTAATTACTTTACTAAGTAATTGTAATTAAGTATTTCGTCATCTACAGTAACTGTAATTGTATTTGTAATTGAGAATATGTCAAGTAATTGTAATTGTAATTGAGAATATGTCAAGTAATTATAATTGTAATTAATTACATTGACCAAGTAATTGCTCCATGTCTGATCACCATTCAAGCAACAGTGAAAAACAGGAAACAAAAAAATGTATCCTGTTTCCAAACTAAAGTTAGACAGGGAACATCTTCAACCCTGAAGGAAAATAGCTTTGTTGTCAGAGCGCCAAAATTATTCAACCAGTTGCCCATGGGACTTAGGAACATGAGTGATGTCACCGTGAAAGTCTTCAGAAGAAGACTAGACACCTGGCTCAGGACAATTCCAGACAAGTAGGGTGTACCTGGCTATGTGAAATGAATAGATCCTGAGAGCAATTTTCTCATTTCTCATTCATCGTGTAAGGTGATAAAACTGTAAGATTGCAAGATTGTAAAGTAAGACTGTATGTGAAAACTTGTTTGCGTTAAAATAAGTTTAGAGCTTTATTTAATATATAAACATGTAACACGTTTTTAATCGTGTTGAAAGATGTCAAAGAATACAAAACGTGTTTGGTCCCCAGATATGTTTGAAAGGACTGCTGCATTTGTAATTGGAAACATGTATCTAAATGTAATTATAAACATGTACGAATACGTTCAGCCAATCAGTACGTAACTGAAATAATAGTATCACCCGTGATTCCTGATCATAAGAGTTTGAAGTGCCTGGTGTAAGACAAAATTAGGAAGTCGCTTAAAACAATGCGTGAAAATTGTCTTTCAAAGTATCTCTCAATACGTATTAAATAATAGCATTTTTGTCATAAAGCGACATTCTTTATCGCTTTTTTAACTGTGAATGAAACTAAGGTTTTTTCTTTCAAATATGCTCTGTCTGCGCATGCGCGATGGTCTTGTTTACGTTGGTTCAAATGTTTATAGTTAACGTGAAGAATTGCGAGGATAAAGGTTCTTCAAAAATGAATTTAATATAGGCTAATTTCGTCTACATTCTAAATAATTATCAAATATTACAAAATATTGAAAATTTCTAAAATTAGTTTGAGAAAAGAAAAGAGATCGAGTAAGAAATGATAAAAACATTGAAACTGAATTAATTACGAATTTAAGTTTGAATGAGTGAAGCTTTTGAGAAGTTTCCTATAGACTTAAACTTGAAAATATCTGCGATGTTTCATTCTTAAATTTAGTTATGCAAAAAATTTCCATATTTTTATTAATAAAAGTTTCCTTTCTAAAATATATTTTTTAGCTTTCATAAATAAAATTTTAAACTTTAATCCATATTTTTTTAAAAATTTATATTCAAAGAACTTTAACTACGATTTTACATCAAACGTGGCCTCGCAATCTCCAAACATATTCGTTTGCAAATCGGAAGTCAAGACATGTGTAGCATTGAACGTTTTTAAAAAATGAGGACAAAACAGGCTTTCAGAAATGTTTTTATTTACAACATTATTTTTACAGTAAAGTGTCCTGTAACTTCATAACATATATATATATATATATATATACATACAGTATATAT
>JAJOZX010008995.1:45000-57500 GCA_023014485.1 Bathynomus jamesi
TGTGATGCCACAGCAGAGACGACATAAAGCACGCATTTGGAGTAACTTTTATTACTCCAAATTACTGGTGTGACAGCCTCTATTTCCTCCGTCGGTCAATTGAGTGGAATTGTTTCGGTAGAAAAAACAAGAGGTAACCCAGCATCAAAGAACGATAGGAAATTACTCTTTCCTTCATCCCTGAACCCTGCAGTGACAAGCCCTTCGCCAGGTCAGCCGTCACCTCAAATTCAGCATCTGCTTCTGCAAAGCCATTCATAACAGAAGAGTTTACGGTTAACCCTCTGCATGTATCTCTGCAGGAGTCGTTGCAGTATTCTGTCTCTATTTGCAAGTGAGAGTACTTTACTGCTCACTGCTTTTCTGTTTGTTTATATATATATATATATATATATATATATATATATATATATATATATATATATATATATATATATATATATATACGTTGGTGAAGATGTAAGCGAAGACAATGATAATATACTGTATCGTCTCGAGTTTTGACTCCCGACCCAATCTCCACCTCTTTTCATCGAACACAATCAATTCGCTAATTTACAAGAACATCTACCTACTTACATACGTGGTTACAACAACCAAATAAGCGTATGGTTAATCATTTGCCAACGAATTCATACAGCAAATAGTTAATTTAACCCTGTCATGTCCGTTCGAACCTCTTTTTACACAATTTTTCTGGTTACAAATTTGCATGGATGATCAGCCCCTTTTAATTAGTTTTCAAATTACTTGGTTAATTTTTCAACCAATTATATATTTTTTTTGCACACGGACATTTATGCTACAACAAGTATTCATTTGACTTTTTCCAGTTTATTAATTGACTCTACGATGGCCAATTAGGTTCATTAATTATTACTTGCTCTCTTTCACTTAATGTTATTTGCATTCCAATCTGCAGTCCGAGATTGGGAATGCTCTAAGTGACTATTCCAAATATGAGGAGAAAGTTTCCTGATTTGAGAAAGGGTTTTAAAGGTCGTAGTTGTAGGCACGAGGTGTATTTTTTATGAGAGAGAGAGAGAGAGAGAGAGAGAGAGAGAGAGAGAGAGATCCTACAGTAGGAATGGAAATGGATCGGTTTGAGAATTTCCTCCTTTTAGATTTTCCCTCACAAATTTCTCATTTTTGGACAAAGAATAAAATGGGAATTACCAAGTTTGGGAAAAGACTATGTTAACGATTTCTTCTCACTCAGTGTCATTCCCATGAATGACATTGAGTGAGCGTCCTTTCATCCATGAATCTTCGTCCAAGGATGAAAAATCCAAAAGTCGGAATCTCAAAGGAGGCAATTTTTAAATCGATGTATTCCCATTCCCACTGTAGGTCCGCAATTGCGTCACAACCCTGTTTTTACCCTTTTCCAAACCATGAAACGTTTTCTATATCTGGACCTCCCACCTATTCTCACTTTTTGGACCTCGAATGGAAGTGGGGATGATACGAAGTGGAGAGTAATCTACTAGACGGGGTTGTGAAAAAAAGTTTACGGACATCTAATGGTAATGGGCAGATAAAACCTTAAACCATTTGGAAGTAGTTTCCATTTAAAACTAAGAAGAAAAATGAAAGCAGTACAATCCCCTCTATGGATTTTAATTATTACATATCGTAAGGCGTTTGACGTAATAGACCATAATATTCTACTTAACACATTATATTGTTACGGATTTAGAGGAGGAATCAGTGATTGGTTTAAAAGATATTTGTCCAATTTCATAATTTTTACTAATAAACCAAATGTGCACTTAATGGTGATGAAATCGCCGTAAAGGAGTGAACTGTAACAAAATTTCTTGGTGTAGTGCTGGACAAGAATTTACAATGGAGTGATCATGTAAATTATATCTCAAAAAAAATTTCAAGGAGCGTTGCTATAATGTTGTTATAAATATGTAGTCCCTAAACAGGTTTTGTTAACTCTTTATCATACTCTTGTTCTTCCTTATATAACGTATGGAAAAATTCCGCTAACAATGCTTTAAGCAGTATCTTTGTCATCCAAAAACGAGCAATGAGGTTATTATCTGATGCTGATTTCCTTGATCACTCTAGTGCATTATTTTAAGAGCTGAACCTACTAAAGCTCAAAGATGTAATCAAAGTGGCACATTTTATTTTCATTTACGAATGTAAGAACAAAATCATTAATTTACAATGGATAAATAAATATTTTGTAACTCATCACGAAATCCACTCGTATCAGACCAGAAATAGATCAAAGCTTATTATTCCTCAATTTAGATTGTCTTCATTTCAAAAATTATCCATTTTCATTGGACTGAAACTGGAGTGATTTAAATGCTGATGTAAAAAATTGTGAATGTAAATTCGTCTAAAACCAAATTAAATCTCGATTAATAATGGAATACTAATAAAATCTAGGATTAAATGTACATTACTCGTTATTGTTCATCTCTCATGTCTAATATTGATTTCGTTGTATAGTATTGGTATCATACCTTCAATAATAATTTTGTATTTGTTTTACATCTATTATAATAATAACAATTAATAATTAACAATTAGTATTCTTGTTAATGATGTATATATTACTACTAATAATAATAGCTCTGTTTTATTTTTAAGTGAGAGCCCAGTAAAGCCTAAATCTTAAGGGCTAAATTAAATTAAATAACTAGTTCAATTTCGCAATTATTTATGTTGAAACAAAATTGCAAAAATTGTAAAATTGTATTTATTTTATTAATTAATTAATTAATAATAATAATAAATAATAATAATAATAATAATAGGTTCCTCTACTTCAATTTCAGCGATAAGGTATAACGACCAGAAAGCTCATTTCCTCACGATGTAGGGGAGAGTGTGCCCCCAAGCGTCACCTTTAACTTGAGTAATTACAAGGTAAGCTGTCAATTCAACCCAACCCATGAGTTAGTAGTTGGGAGCGAACCAGAGCTTCACCGCTCAGAGTACGCCACCGTAACCACTGGGTTTACCGGTCGTCCGATTACGGATATCCAATAGAAAAATAAATTCAATGAGGACCGACATTGATTTAGGGATAGCGGATCATGCCAGTCACCCTTCATTGATCACTATAATAATATTGATGCTCTGCAAATCTATGATATCACACACACACACACACACACACACACACACACACACACACACAGAGTTCGCCAAAGCATTTGATAAACACGACCACAGAATGATATTCCATATAAATTGAAGATAGGGAAATACCAGGAAAAGTAGGTTACGTTTTTAATTAATTTTTACATCGGAGGGTTTATTAACCACGCTTACCAATAGAGATACTGGAGTTCATAGGAACAGTATTGTGGCATCCTTTGCCGATGGGACAAAAATAGACAGACAAGTTAAGACAAAGGCGATATTGCAGTTCTAAACAACGGAACACTAATAACGTGTATATATTTTTCATTTGTTCGTTCTCCCTCCTCATCTTGTGCGGAATGTTCTTCTACACAAGCGTCGTTCTTTACATATATATATATATATAATCTCAATTAAGCTTAACTTAATTATTTGTTATATTTGAACGTTATTGTTAATACTTCGTTGTAATAGAGCGTAAACATATGTATTAAAGTGATAAAAGGCTTCATGTAACGCTCGTAAAAAAAAAATGGTTTGAACATAACGAAAGATGTCGTCTTTTCGTATGCAGATGAATTTAATGGGGGAAGTCATATGGTGAACAATACAATACAGAAACTATAAAGACCAATTTCTGGAGTTAAAACACCAATTATGATTCTTATAGCGTTCAATGAACACATAAGGGTTGTAGGCATTTTCATACTGTATATTTTTATGTTCGATCATATCGTAACTGGGTAGTAGTAGTAGTAGTAGTAGTAGGTGTTTTGAAAGGCGGAGAGTGCGCCTGTGTAACTATAGTATTCTTGAAATCAGTTTCCAAGTCTCGTTCATTCTTATTTCAGTCTTGGTAAAAAGATATTGAGAAATACGCAAGTGGAAATGTGAAATGAGGAAATTCTCAAATTGATCTATTACCATTTTCAGTGTAGGACGAGTGGAAATGTGAAATGAGGAAATTCTCAAATTGATCTATTACCATTTTCAGTGTAGAACGAGAGGAAATGTGAAATGAGGAAATTCTCAAATTGATCTATTACCATTTTCAGTGTAGGACGAGTGAAAATGTGAAATGAGGAAATTCTCAAATTGATCTATTACCATTTTCAGTGTAGACGAGTGGAAATGTGAAATGAGGAAATTCTCAAATTGATCTATTACCATTTTCAGTGTAGGACGAGTGAAAAGGAAATTCTCAAATTGATCCATTACCATTTTCAGTGTAGGACGAGTGGAAATGTGAAATGAGGAAATTCTCAAATTGATCTATTACCATTTTCAGTATAGGATTTCTCACTTCAAGTTAGATTTTTCATAAAAAAAAAGTACAGTTTGGGGTCCTCATTCGTGTCGCGACCTCTGTTTTACCTTTTCCCAAATAAGAAATTGTTACGCCGAGTATTCCCATTTTCGACATTGAATGGTAGTGGGAAGGTCCCAAAATGGGAAGTAATCCTCCATTCGTTAGAGTGAAAAAAAAACTAAATTCAGTGAAATCGTCTCACCACATCAAAACTATTTACTCCAATATAAAACGGAAAATAAAATGATTTAAGAGTCACCACAAAAATATATGAAATTAAGATGTAAAAATCAGTGAAAAACTCATCACAAACATGTAATCACAAACACGTAAATGATGTGAGATGTTTCGTACGTGTAAGTTAAAATCAATTCTCATTAACCTTCTCGTTCAAATTAAGTTAAAATGCATAAGAGCTTTTACCAAAATAGCATTTTTAAATCTTCTCTCTCTCTCTCTCTCTCTCTCTCTCTCTCTCTCTCTCTCTCTATCTCTAAACAACATATATAACCTTGTTAATCTTGTTTGGTTCCGTGCGTCGGTCTTTCTTCACACGAAGGTCAAGCTGGTGGCCCCGCCTCTAGTCCTGGCTTGGTGGAGGAGCGAGTTGCTCTCTTGCGCTCTCCATCGTACATAGCCAGGTACACCCGGCTCATCTGGTACCGTCCTGAGCCAGGCATCTAGTCTTCTCTTGAAGACTTCAACTTTGACCCCTGTAATGTTTCTGAGGTCCTTTGGAAGCTGGTTGAAAATTCTTGGCCCCCTGACAACCAAGCTATTTTCCTTCAGAGTTGAGGAGGTCCCTTGTCGGGCCTTTAATTTGGGAACACTACACATTCTGCCTTTCCTATTTTCCAGCGTTGTCTGGGTGGTAATTGGGTTTTGTTTGAGGTTTGTTACCAGTTTTTCGATAATTTTCCATTTGTAGATTATGGTATATCTCTCTTCTTCTTTCCAGGGAGTACAGATTTAGTTTGCGCAGTCTTTCCCAGTAGTTGAGTTCTTTGCAGCCATCAATCTTGGCTGTGAAATGTCTCTGCGTTTCTTCTAGTTTATTAATTTCTTCCTTTTTATATGGGGACGTCAAAACTGAGCAGTATTCAAGTTTTGGTATGATCAGTGTTCTCAGCAGGGGAATCATTACTGTCTTGTCCCTCCTTTTGAACGTTCTTAGTACTTGTCCCGCGACTCTTTTTGCTTTGTTTATTGCTATCTGATTTTGTTTCTCGAATTTGGCATCATCGGTCATTATTACCCCAAGTCGACCGCTTTCGTGCTTCTCTGAATTTCTTCTATCTGGAGCATAATATGCAGTCTTTTTAAGTTCCTCATTTCTACCATATCTCAAGAGCTGAAATTTCTCGGTGTTAAATGTCATATTGTTGTCTTCTGACCATTTGTATATTTTGTTTGTGTCTCTGCAAGGCCTCTACTTCGTTTGCATCGCTGATTTTTCTGCTGATCTTTGTATCGTCCGCAAATGATGTTACTATACTGTCTGTTCTGTTAGCATGATAATGAACAGGAGTGGGGCCAGCACTGTACCTTGTGGTACTGAGCTGCGTACTTCTGATTCTGATGATGATACACCTTGAATTTTGACCACCTGTAGTCGATTTCTGAGGAAGTTGTAGATCCATTTTCCCACTTTGCCTGTTATTCCCATATGTTTCATTTTATGTGCTATTATACCATGATCGCATTTGTCGAAAGCTTTAGCAAAATCCGTGTATATGACATCATAGTTTTCATTGCCTTCAAGTGCATCTAGGATATTGTTATAATGCTCTATAAGTTGTGATAGGCATGATCTTCCTGATCGGAATCCGTGTTGATTTTCGTTGAATCTTTCCAATGTCTCCAAGAAGTCATAGATTTTCTCTCTGACTATTCTTTCAAAAATTTTGGTGAGGTGGGACGTCAAGGACACTGGTCTATAGTTCTTTGCTTGAGATCTATCCCTCCTTTATATATAGGGACGATGTTTGCTCTTTTCAAGATGCTCGGTATTTCCCCAGTGTCTAGGGATCTTCTCCATATCCAGTATAAGGGTGTAGCTATTTCATTTTTACAGTTTTTAATTAATAGTGCGTTCCATTTGTCCGGACCTGCAGCTGAATGTGATTTCATTTGTCCTATAGCTCTCGCTACATCTTCTGGGGTAAAATCAAAGTCTGTTATACATTCTCCTTGCAATTTCTCTTTGAAGAATGCATCTATGTCAGGTATCGCTTTGTCACTTTTTGGGGTACTGAATACCGATTCATACTGGGCTCTCAATGTTTCAGATATTTCTTTTAGATCGTCTGTTAGTTCATTATTTCCTTTCCTTAAGGGCCCGATAGTAGCGCGCGTTTTTGTTTTCCTTTTCGCATAGCTGTAGAAGTATTTTGGATTTTCCTTTATTGCTTCTACCGCCTTTTCCTCTTCCCTCTCTGTATGGCCCTTTATCAGAGTTTGTATTTCCCAATCGATTCTCTCCAGTTTTTCTTGTATTTCTTTCCTGGCATTGTTGTCTCCGCAATTAGCTAACTTCGTCGCTACTCTCTTTCTTTTGCGGAATATTCTTCTCTTTTGCCTCTCTAGCCAGTTCCTCTTTCCTTTTGGCTGTGCTTTCGGAGCATATTTTTCCAAAATTCTCAGCGTCTTTTCTTCCAAGGTTGTTAGCATTTCCTCAGTTGTTTTATTCTCGAAAACTGTTCTCCACTCTATTTGGGCCATGTGTGATCTGATTTCTTCCCAATTTATGGTCTTGGAGTTTAAGTTAAAAGCCCCAAATTTGCTTCTTCCTTCCGTATGTGTATTGTCTTTTAAAGTTATCGCCATATTTGTTGATAACTCGATTATATTGTGGTCTGAGATAATAGTTGGAGTTATTTTTATATCCGCAATCAAGTTCGTGTTATTTGTGAATACCAGATCTAGGCAGTTATTTTTCCTGGTATTTTCTGTTATCTCCTGTGTCAGCATAAACTCGTTTGTGAGAGCCATCAGCATTTTGCTTGCTCCTGGTCCTCTCTTGTGCCCCCTTATCTTGCTGTATAAATATATTTCTACCCACCTTTTTGTATTTTATAAATGGGAAATTAAAATCGCCACAGAGTATTATATTAGGGGATGGAGAGTTTACGGACTTTATTAGGGTTCTGATATCTCAATGGCATCCGAAAATTTTTCATTTGGAGAGTTTGGAGGTCTATAGATGACTATCAGTACCACGTTTAGTTTCTCTATTTTCACTGCAAGGGTTTCCACGAAACTGTTGGATTTACTTATTACCGTCTCTGTCATATGCCTCTCATGTATATAAATAGCACAACCACCTTTACGTCTCGCTGTTCTATCCGCTCTTAGTAAGTTGAATCCATCGATATGCAATTCTTTCTTATCGATACAGTGTTCGCAGTTATCGCAGTTTCCTTGGCAGTCTTTAAGATGTGTTTCTGTGAGGCATGCGATGTCCGCCCTTGTTTCGTCCATAAAACCTTTCAGGTACGAAACTTTGTTTAGTGAATTGTTCGGTTTTATTCCTTGAATATTTGCCAGGACAATGTTTATGTTCTTTGTTTTGCATTGCCCCTTGTGCATTTTAAGTTCGTTGTCCTTTGATATCGCGTGTTTTGTAGCCTTGTGGTCCTCCGAGATGGATCCGTTCCCGCCTACCTGTTCTGGTAGCTTCTTGCCATGTAGCGGTCCGGCTCGAGGGTTCCCAGCTGTGTCAGCTGCATGTGCTGTATAAGACTTAGCAGCCGTATTGTGTCCGAGATGTTGAAAAAATTTTGTGTGCTATGTGTGTTTTGTTTGCTATTTGGGTACATATTTTTTTTCTCACATTCCTTCTGTTGTCATTTGAGACTTGTCCTTTGTCCTTTGAACTTGTCGGGAGATGATGGTAGTAGCATTTTCTCCCGTACTGGCAGGTTCCATG
This sequence comes from Bathynomus jamesi, assembly GCA_023014485.1. Classification (NCBI taxonomy): domain Eukaryota; kingdom Metazoa; phylum Arthropoda; class Malacostraca; order Isopoda; family Cirolanidae; genus Bathynomus; species Bathynomus jamesi. Next base: position 53,349 of record JAJOZX010008995.1, read on the forward strand.
TGTCCGGTGGTAGAATTTGCATTTTCCACCAAATTTGCAGTGACCATTATTGTAGAAGTAGTTGCACACAGGAGGGTGTTCGTAAATACATTCTCCTCCCTTATATCTGCATATTCCTTTCACATAGTATTTACATATATTTTCTTCCCCATTTTTACTTGGGGCCTTTGTTTTTGGTGGTTTCAGTATGGTTTCTTTATTGTCTACTTGTTTTTTCCTATTGCTGCTAATGCCCTTTGTTTGAAAACTTTGGATTTGGTTTTGTGCCTCTGTTTCCTCTGTTGGTGCTTCTTTTATTTCTATTATTTCTGCTTTTGCTGTTTTCTTTTCCTGTTCGTTTTTCGCAGTTTCCTCTCGTACTATCTTCGTTCCTTCTATTTCTTTTCTCTGTTCACTATTCATAAGCTCCTCTTTTGCCTTTTCCTCATAGTCTCGTTCTGCTTTAAAAACTGTAAACGAGTTTATTTCGATTATGCAGCTTTTGCAGAAGAACTTTATTCCGTTCACTTGTTTAGCGCCCGTTATAAGAGATTTCTTCGTCGCTCCATTCAGGCATTGAAATTCGACTAAGTTCTGGCAAAGATCACAGCGAATTGTTTTTGATTCATCTGTTTCTTTTTTACAGTATCCACAGGGTTGTATGAATTGATTTACCATTGCCATGTTTCTAATGGTATGTAAATGATTGTGCTCGAAATATTAACTCAAAATGGTAATTTATTAAGTGAGGTATTTGACTCGACTTTAGAAATGAGGGAGGAAAGTTTTTCCGTTATTCCGTGGGATGGGGGATGTGGCACGCTGTAGGTTCTCACTGATTGGTGCCCTGGAGTGTACCGCGGGGGATACTGAGGGATATTGCCTTTCGATGGGCAGTTAGATTTCCTCCGAGAGAAAACACTCGGAATAGATTGTATAGATTAAGTTGCTTTAATCTTATTTGCTTTATTTCAACAAACGCCGCTATTTCACCACTTAAATAGGCATACGACTGTGTTCACTGAATATTCACTCAAAATTTGGCACTACTTAAAAAGGATTAACTGCTGGATTTTTACTGTAATATCACTTTTATGAACAAGCTTTAATTGATTGGAATGAATGTTTGAAGGAAGGGGGAATGGAAATGAATGTAGAAAAGACAGAAATATTAAGTGTATTTCGAAGAGACGAAGGAGAATTCGGAGTTCAAATAGGAGATAAGGAAATAAGAAATGTTAAAAAATTTAAATATCTAGGGAGTATGTTTACTAAAGAAAGCGGTAACATACAAGAAATAACTGAAAGAATTGCAAAGTTTAGTAAAAATGTCGGAATGTTATACCCGCTACTGAGAGATGAACATATGCCCCTTGGGACTAAGAAAATAATCTTCGAAACAGTTTTAACACCAATACTGATTTATGGGTCGGAACACTGGAAAATGCGCATGGCAGATCGAAGCAAAATTCAGGTGGCAGAAATCAGACCGCTGAGGACTATTCTGAGAAAGACGCGAAGAGATAGGATAAGGAATGAAGAAATAAGAGCCAATGTGGGAGTAACGCCGATTTTGAGAAAAATCGACGTTGCCAGATTGAGATGGTTGGGCCACTTGGAGAGAATGGAGGAGGGGAGAACTGCGAGGAGGTGCTGGGAGTGGAGACCAGGGAATGGCAGAAGACCGCGAGGGAGACCGAGGAGATGGAGGGACGAAGTGGAGGAGAGCTTGTGAAGATACGATTTTCCCAGCATGCAAGAGCTCGAAGAAACGGGAGTGCTGCTGGACAGGGCGGAGTGGCGAAGGAGGCTGACTAGCTGACTAGCCTACCTGGGAGCTGAAGAATTGAATTGAATTGAATCACTTTTATTCGAACTTTCCAACGAAACACGTGTAACCGTCACACTGGGCAGGAAAACTATATCCGTGGAAAATTATATATATATATATATGAAAATTATTTCACGAAAGTAACACGTGAAAAATATTTATGATGAATAAAACCACGAAGGAAAGGAAACACAAAAAGGTGCTCAAGCGCTTTCGTCTAGTGACATCCTCAGGAACACTGAAGTACATAAAAGGTTATGGCCTATATATAGGTTACAGAAAGAAAAAAAAAGAAAAAAGAAAAAATAAATAAATAAATAACATACATACACACAAACATATATATATATATATATACATACATATCTACACACACACACACACACACACACACATATATATATATATATATATATATATATATATATATATATATATATATGCAATAAACGGAGAAGTAAAAATAAAAATTAAAAATTAACGGATTAACAAAGAGGCATACAGATTTGTAAGGAAAAATATCGATTTTTAGCACAAGATCAAATGAATTATAAAAATACAAATTTATACTGGAAATCTGGCCGGGTTTTAACACTTTGCCTTTTATAGTCAAGTTTCGATATATATAAAAATAAAATGAAGATTAAAAGTTAATAAAGTAGCATACAAGTTTACCAAAGATTTAGCGTCCTACCCTTTTTATCTAAATCTGTTTTGAAGGAATTCAAAACAACAGGATCGAGTTGAAAAAGACCTTTGCTTATGTTGAAGTTATTTGAAAGTTGGATAATGGCAGACTCAAGAATATTTCTATTAACAATGTTGCTAGAGTGAAATAAAACTGAAGCATTATTCCAATCAATACAGTGGGATAACTCTGACAAATGGACAAAAAGAGCACTGGACAACTGTCCTGTTCTAACGGAATATTGATGCTGTTTTATACGTGTGTGCAAATCCTTTCCCGTCTGACCTATGTAAAAGGAATCACATTGTTTACACCCAATTTTATAGATAATGCCTGAATTATTGGTAGGGCTATTTTTTACTATGATATTTTTCACAATATTGTTATATGAAAATACTACATTAATATCCAAAAGTTTAAGTACATTAGCAATGCCTAAAAAGCCCGGGAAAAATGGAAGTACTAAAATATTTTTTGACAAAGTACGAGTGTTATTATTGACACGATAGAAAGTTCGTTTTGCCTTGTTGAGACAAGATTCCATAAACGCAGATGGATAACACAGATCACTTCCAATACCGTTGATTTTTTCCAATTCGGCATCGATGTATTCCGGACTGGCGATCCTAAGGGCGCGGAGAAACATTGATGAAAAAATGGCCTTCTTAGTGGGGGTGTCATGTCCCGAGTAAAAGTGTACGTAGGACAAATTGTTTGTTGTTTTCCGATAGATACTAAACTTAAAACCTGGGCTTTCCCTATGTACACGCACATCCAAAAATGGGATTGAATTGTCTTGTTCCACTTCTAAAGTAAACTTAATAGAGGGGACTTGATCATTTAACTGAAGGAGGAAGTTATCCAGGTCACGATTCATGGGCCAGATACACAAAATATCGTCGACGTACCGCAACCAAGGGATGCCAACCCCCAGGATTCTCGGAATGTAAGTAATTTCGAAAAACTCCATATAAATATTGGAGAAGAGGGGATGAGGGGTTGCCCATGGCCATCCCAAACACTTGTTGATAATACTCGTTATTGAAAGTGAATTTACAGTCTTTGATGCAAAGCTTAATAAGTTCCAAAACAATGTGTGAAGGTAGTGGCAGGTCATACTTATGTAATTCTTGGGAGAGAAAGTCAAGCATATCATCAATCGGCACTTTTGTAAACAATGAACAAACGTCAAAACTGATCAATCTATCGTTAGTTTCAGTACGTGCATTATTCAATTTTTCAGTAAGATCCATGGAATTTTTTACATGTGAATCAGAGATAGTTCCGAGAATGGGGGACAAGACTTTGACAAGCCATTTGGAGAGTTTATAAGTAATAGAACCCACCGAGCTAATAATAGGGCGCATTTTATTTTTATATATATCGAAACTTGACTATAAAAGGCAAAGTGTTAAAACCCGGGCAGATTTCCAGTATAAATTTGTATTTTTATAATTAATTTGATCTTGTGCTAAAAAATCGATATTTTTCCTTACAAATCTGTATGCCTCTTTGTTAATCCGTTAATTTTTATTTTTATTTTACTTCTCCGTTTATTGCATATATATATATATATATATATATATATATATATATATATATATATATATATATGTAAAAAATGGACAATGAATAATCAATATTCATTTTACAT
>JAJOZX010008995.1:60000-82500 GCA_023014485.1 Bathynomus jamesi
AGAAAATTCGACTTACTCATGAAGTTTAACCTAATTAGTAAAAAAGGTGGCTTACTATTGGCGCTACTTGGAGATTTAGGCATATATATATATATATATATATATATGAATAGAAACGACATAAGTATTAAGGAACGCTTCTGCACACGAGGAGGAGAGATAACGAATAAATGAAAAATGAGGCGAACCGCCCGGGAATCGAACCCAGGGCCCTCCAATTGCCGGTTGGACGCGCTACCATTATGCTACGGACCTCAATTAATCACAAATCGAAATTCTCCACATAGGGCAGAAACCAATGCCCTGAGAGGGCACCCTCGCAAATCGTGAATATGCGCATATAACTGCAATGACCACGCAGTATATAAATGAATAGAAACGACATAAGTATTAAGGAACGCTTCTGCACACGAGGAGGAGAGATAAAGAATAAATGAAAAATGAGGCGAACCGCCCGGGAATCGAACCCAGGGCCCTCCAATTGCCGGTTGGACGCGCTACCATTATACTGCGTGGTCATTGCAGTTATATGCGCATATTCACGATTGCGAGGGTGCCCTCTCAGGGCATTGGTTTCTGCCCTATGTGGGAGAATTTCGATTTGTGATTAATTGAGGTCCGTAGCATAATGGTAGCGCGTCCAACCGGCAATTGGAGGGCCCTGGGTTCGATTCCCGGGCGGTTCGCCTCATTTTTCATTTATCGTTATCTCCTCCTCGTGTGCAGAAGCGTTCCTTAATACTTATGTCGTTTCTATTCATTTATATACTGCGTGGTCATTGCAGTTATATGCATATATATATATATATATATATATGTATATATATATATTGTGTGTTTATGTATGTAAATATATAGGGAAAAGTACGATAAATATATCGAAAACAAAAGAAAAAATTTTGTTAAAAAAATAAAAGAAAATTGTACAAGTAAATTTGAATTATGGTACACGTATCTCTCAAATTTAGAAACTGATCAAATTTCATAAAAACAAATGCGCACGCACACACACACACACACACACACGCACACACACACACACACACGCACACACACGCATCTTAAAATGTAAACTTAAAATGAGTTCCAATATTTTTATTTCAGTCATTTCTTTTTTTTTTGTTTTGGTTGGTTGTTTAACCTCGTTCGCAACATCTAAGTTCATGCGACGAAGGGGACCTACAGCTTTACGCTTTCTTCCTATTTAAGGAATACGTTATACAGTATAAAGTTTTAAAATATTACTCAATGAGTGTCCTTTCCAAGTGACGAAAGAAGCCGTTTTTGACAATTAAACCCGATAAAAAGTAGTAATTATATAGAGTTGCGATTTTGGGTGATGAAAATCATACGTGTTTGGAAAGTATTTTTAGAAAAAGGTAATCTCGAAACCACAACTTGTTACTGGTTTAGAGAGAGAGAGAGAGGAGAGAGAAGAGAGAGGAGAGAGAGAGAGAGAGAAGGACATATTTTATTGTCGTCTCAAACATGATCATTTATAGTTTATAGATTCTCATCTATGTTCGTTATTGCGTCGTCCAAGTGTTATTTTGAGAAGTAAACAAGCAACGAAAATGCGTCATTTTCATATCAACGTCATTTCTGATTTGGATGTTCTTCCAATTGTCGTTCTTATAATGAAATTAAGATAGACTAGAGGGCTATAATATCACTCAATCGGTGTATCTTCTTCAGTTCAAAATACCAAACAAGGAAAAAAATGTCGTATTAATTAATTAATACTAATAAATAAGTAAAAAAAAATTTAATTATCTCGTCATGCAGAATAGTAGTCACCCACAAGAAAAAATTAAAACTACAGCTGTGAATGAAAAGCTGTAATAATTTAAGTGGCTGATGCCTTCCCCCTTGTTACTGGTTTTTTTTTTTTTTTTTTTTGCTAAATGTGACGTCACCAATCTTGCGATAGACTGAGACTCTCAATTATTAATAATTAATGGTGAAATCATGTTTTTACGTGTTTAGATCTGTCGACTTTTCGTTAACTTTCGTCTGTATCGATGTATGAAGGATTTAATAATAATTTATGTTTCGATCAATACACACACACACACACCACACACACACACACACACACAGGGTATCTAAAGAAATATATAATATCTTATGAATGATGGTGCTCTAAAGATTACAATTCTATTATACTGCATACGTGGCTTATAATTTATTAAACGTATGGAAAACAATACTCTCCTTCATCAAGAACAGGAGAGGTTATGCACATACACAAACCTTTCTCAAACACCATTTTTTTAAATAAGTTTTTTAAAACAAAAACACACACACACACACACAACCACACCACACACATATATAATAATATATTATATATATATATATAATATATATTGTGTGTTTGTGTGTGTGTGTGTGTGTGTGTAAATAAACAAAAGTTTCAACAAATGTGTGCTGTTCGGTATTGTCAAATGGATCAATATTTTAAACCAATAATTTCATCATTCTGAAAATTATTGACATATTTTTAAAAAGAAAATTATATTTATATATATATATATATACACACACACACACAAGTGCGATTGTCAAATCAGTTTTCATTTAAAGTTAGAACAGACGCTTAGAAACACGCTAATTTCAAATTTATTGAAAAATAAATTCAAATAAAAGTATGAAAATATTGATCGATATATATATATATATATATATATATATAAGAAATAAACAGATAGACAGCCACAGAGAGAGAGAGAGAGAAAAAAAATAATAAAATTAGCATTCTTATGTCGCAGGCAACTCCCCCCTCCCTCCCTCAAAGTTTTCTATTCGTGCTCATGGAAGAAAGAATAAAACAATTTTGAAGAAAATGGCAGTTACTTTTGTGTATGACGACAGTTAAGATTTTGTCAATTAAAGTTTGTCTTTAGAACTGCAGCGAACATTGGAGAAAGGATTCGTGAGGAGGGATTCGTCTTCGCAGTTCGTGTGAGGGCCCCCTAACGGAAAGCTGTGGCCCCTTTCTTCACTTCCGGGGAGTGGTTTCGGAGGTATATCGTGGGGCATAGTGCCCGTGTGCCATATTCAATTTTAAAATGGCGTTCGAATAAGATGGAATCGCTCTCAAAATTGAATATTAATTTGGACGTCTTTCGATGAACACCAACTTGGTTTTCGTAACATCTTAAATCTCCGTCCATACCATATACTAACCATTGCTGAACAGACCGCAGCAGAGAATCCCTCTTGATGAACACCTATACACGTTCATTTGATGTAAATACATAATAAACCGACGCACACTTGTCCGAGAGAGAGAGAGAGAGAGAGAGCAGTCTTCCGCAGTGCCATAGGTTCATATATCATCTTGTTCGCTTTGCAGAGACGGATGTCAGCAGGAGCTTTCGGTTAACCACACGTCCCCAGTATTCCACTATATATATATATATATATATAATATATATATATATATATGCAAATAATCGTAAAGCTTTCGTTGTGACAAAATTACGTTATTATAATGTCTTTAAACTTTGTACCTAAATTGGCGATGAAATTCCCTTTAGGTTATCTTCCTCTTAGTCTTACTTTGACGACTGTATTCTATCCAATCACGAGCAAATGGACATATATCACGAGCACCATCCGTGTGAAGCTTTTCACACGAACTACAAATTCTTTTAACTTTTCAAGGCATGATCGATTCCTCGTAATACTTAATCATGAAACATATATATATATATATATATATATTATATATATAATATATATAATTATATATGGATAAGTTTTTAAATTTTTTTTGACGTTCGGATGCGTACTATACTCATCGTTCGGATGCATACTATACTCATTGTTCGGATGCATACTATACTCATCGTTATCAGGTTATCAGGTATCACATATCAGGTATCACGTCAGAAAATAATAATAACAATTATCAAGACTTTGGAGGATTTTTACTCTCTCTCTCTCTCTCTCTCTCTCCGCAGGGGGTATAAAGGTTATGACTCCGCAGGGGGTATAAAGGTTATGACATTTCTGGATGTTGTAAACTTTATACTTGGGGTGTGACAGCCCTCCGGTCCCGAGTCGTGGGATTCTAGAGAAATTGGCTGCCAGTTCCTTTAGGTTCTCTCTCTCTTTCGGGAGGGCGGGTAAAGTATGTTGTACAATCCTGTCCCGTGGGTTACTAGGACCCCATCCCATCCCTACTCTGTCCTTTTAGCTTACATTAAGGATGTTCTCCTCTGACTGAAAAAAAAAAAAAAAAAAACTTTTCTTTTAGTATAAAGTATTTTTCTCTTCTTTTACTATTAGGACCCTACTGCTACCTCATGCGTGGGAAGAGAGGCTTTGGAACCTCTATAAATAACACCATTTAACGCTCGTAGGTTGTGAGAGACTGGGATGGAGGGGTCCCAGGCGTAGGGGCGCGATGAATGGAGTGTGGCTAGTGCCCCGTTAAGCCCATTCCTAACGCGTAATGGCCTGACCAGCCCCCTGCGACCGTTCTTTGGTGACCAATTGATGGTGCTTGGCTGTACTGCTCTGAGGTGAGAGAGCTTTACTGCCCAGCTGGCTGCCAGGCCAGCGTAAAGTCTCGGGCGTAGACTCTGGGTCTGGTGGGATATCCCTTGAACACTGGATTCTAAGAGTCTGGCCGCTTGTGAGTGACTAGTAAGACTTAGTAAGGGGCTGCATCTCGCTGTCGCTCCTGGCGGAAAATCCGTGATGCCTGCGTCGCGAGTGTTTGTCAGTTGGTAGCTGCGACACGTTTGGGATTGTCCGGCCCTGGGGAGACCTTTGGTCGGTGCGGCAGCAGCGAGAGGTGTAGTCTTCTGGAAGGGATGAACGTCACTTGCAAGTAGGTGGATGCGTCTACGCGCGGGATGAATTCACCCCCCCCCCTTTTTTATATACTGGTCAGAACGTTTTTGATAGTTTTCATTGCTAGAACGCTTTATCTTATTCAGAGTATTCAGAAAAAAAAAAGAGAAAATATGGCAGGGCCAGCTAAATTGAAAGCAGAATGCTTTAAATGTAAAGTTAATCATTGGTGCGTTGACTTCCCTGAAGGTAGTATCAGCGATATCACATCCCTTAGTGTATGTTTGTTTTGTAAACTTAGAGACAACCACGAAAAGGAAGTTAAAGAGCTAAAGGAATTAGTAAAAAAGCTTGAAGCTAGGGTCGTCGCACTGGAAATCCAACCCAGTGGACAAGATCAAACTAAAAACACACCAGCAGATTTAAACTGTAAGATTAAGCATCTAGAACAAAGCGTGGCACGCTTGGAAAACACGGTGACTATTCCGGAAAATAGAACGGAGGAACAAGAATTCAAATTGGTCAAAAATAAAAGACCCTCCAAACCAAAACCAAAACATAAGGATTTGGAACCCATTACCATCAAAAATAAGTTTCACTTACTTGCTGATGAGGAGGATGAATCCTTTTTAATTGGGGATTCTATGGTAAGGAATCAAGGGGACTTTTTCGGAGCAAGACGGGCGACCAAGAGAAAACTCCGATGTTTTCCGGGTGCCACAAGCCAGATAATTAATAGGGAATTAGGCAAAATTAATATCAAGAATAAGAGTTGCCCTATCATTGTCCATGTTGGTGGCAATGACGTTTTTCTGGGAGGGACAGGAGGGCAGACAGAGCCCATTATAAAAGAATTTAAGAACCTAACTGACAAGGTTAGGGATAGGACAGACATGGGTATGGTCGTAGGAATTCTCCCTCGAATGCGTGCTAGTGACTATACTCTAAGTAAAGCCATTAGCATAAATAAAAGAGTTAAACGCATGTGATGAAAAGGCCTAAAGTTTGTCGATTTTTGGCCTACATTCTACGGAAATGGGGAATACTTTGGTTCGGACGGGATACATTTTAACCAGAAGGGGAAAAAGAAGTATGGTGATTTACTGAACATTAATTTGTATAATCTTTTTAAACTAGGACCCCCCAAACCAGCAATTGATCCTGCTCCCCAAACAGTTAAACCTACTCCCCCAGCAGTTAGTCCCCTCCCCCAGCAGTTAGTCCCTCCCCAGCAGTTAGTCCCCTCCAGCAGTAGTCCCCTCCCAGCAGTAGTCCCCTCCCCCAAGTAGTCCCCTCCCCCAGTAGTTAGTCCCCTCCAACAGCAGGTAGTGACTCTCCTTCCACGTTGGAGGGGGCTCAGGCTCCTGCGGAGATTGTCCCCTCGTTAGTGAGGGGCTCTTCAACTCCCGACAGCCCTGGCTGTTCGGGAAACGGGTCGTGCTAGGGGGCGGTCAGAATAGGGGAGGCTCCCTCCGTGCAATGCTTTTTAATGCTAGGTCGATCAGGAACAAGTTTGGCGAGCTACGGGCGCTCTTAGCATCAGAATACCAGGATATCGTTGCTATCACCGAGTCCTGGATTCATACTGATCGTAGGGACTACGTTGGGGAGTTCGAAATTCCCGGGTATAGAATGTTTCGCAAAGACCGCACCCGTGGGGAGGGGGGGGGTACTAATATACGTCAGAGACACGTTGAGTCCGGTTGACTGCCAGTTCCGGTCGGAACGGGAGCTGCTTGGCGTCGATCTGAACGTGGGAGGGACGAACTATAGGTTAATCTTGGTGTACAGACCTCCGCATCTCCTCCTCGAGGAGGATACAGCCCTGTACACCGAACTCAGTAGCCTGCTAGGGGATAGGGTGTGTGTAGTTTTAGGAGACTTCAACTGTCGCGGCATAAAGTGGGAAAACAGGACTGCCGATGCTGAAGGGAGGAGGCTAGTTGACTTTGCTGATGAGAACTTCCTCACTCAGTGGGTCAACGAGCCTACACGAGGCGAAAGCGTTCTAGACTTAGTATTCACGACCGAAGACAACCTCGTCACTGGCCTCACCGTTGACGAATCATTGGGCGGGAGTGATCACGGTCTTATTAGGTTCCGTGTGTGCGTCCCTCGGGTGAAGCGTAGTAACTCGAGAGGCAGTAAGCTCGATCTCCGGCGGGCGAACTTTGTTAGCCTCAGGGATAGCGTAGGAGAGATGGGGTTAGAGGTTGGCGGCGATGTTGAGGGAGTGTGGAGTGCATTCCGGGACGAGTTTATGGTGCTGCAGTCTGCTGCCATACCCTCAAAACCGGTCACCCCTGCTTCAACGCAGCCTAAGTGGTTCAATCGTGACATCGCTTCGGCTATCCGAAATAGGAAAGTAGCGTATAGGAGGGCGAAGGCCAATCGTTCCCACGAGAACACTGAAGCGTATGTCCGCCTGTGTAGGGAAGTGAAGGCGAAGGTTAGGCTAGCGAAACGTAACGAAGAACTACGGGTGGCAAGCCTCTGCAAGGGGAACCCTAAGGAATTCTTCAGTTATGTTAATAGTAGAAAGCCCATTAGAAGCATGATAGGTCCGTTAAAGGACGGAAGCGGCGTTCTGCGGACCTCCGACGCGGACATCGCTAATGTGCTTAATGAGTACTTTGCGGGAGTGTTCACCAGGGAGGATACCCGCGTCATCCCCGAGCCAGGCGTGAGGCACGAAGGTGCTGGCCTGGATAGTGTTAGATGTACCGCGACAGTCGTTGCCGATAGAATAGACAAACTGAGCGCGTTTAAGGCTCCTGGGCCAGACCAGTTTCTCCCCAGAGTGTTGCGAGAAGTGCGCGACCAGGTGGCTCCCCACCTGGCTACAGTCTTCAACAAATCGTTGGAGATGGGCCAGGTGCCTGGTGACTGGAGGGAAGCCAACGTGACCCCTATCTTTAAGAAAGGGGATCACGAAAGTCCAGGGAACTATCGTCCCATTAGTCTCACTTCAGTTGTAGGTAAATTATTAGAAGGGATAATAGCTGATAGGATCGTTGACCATTTGGATTCCTACAAGCTGCTTGGGGACTCCCAACATGGGTTTAGACGGCATAGGTCGTGTCTCACCAACTTGCTCGAGTTTTTCCACGTCATGTTGAGTGAGTACGATAAGAGTAGGGCGATTGATATACTTTATCTCGACTTTCAGAAAGCCTTTGATAAGGTACCTCACCGCCGGCTAATGGCGAAAGTGCGCGCGCTGGGTATCGGTGGGGAAATAGGTAGGTGGATTGAAAACTGGCTGAGGAATAGGCGGCAGAGGGTGGTAATTAAAGGGGCTAGTTCGGGTTGGGCCTCGGTCACTAGTGGGGTTCCTCAGGGTTCCGTTTTGGGGCCACTGTTGTTTATCATTTACATAAATGATATCGACGGTGGCATCGTCAGTCGGATCGCCAAATTCGCTGATGACACCAAGCTTGGGGCCAATGTTGGGACGCCCGAAGCGATCGAGGAACTGCGTGCGGACCTAGGTAGGATAGGAGAGTGGTCCGAAAAATGGCAAATGCCGTTTAACTTGGGTAAATGCAAAGTGATGCACATTGGCTACGCCAATCCCAAGTCGGACTACTCGATGTTGGGTAGTAATATCGAGGTGACTGATTTAGAAAAGGACTTGGGTGTGCTAATTAGCAGCGACCTTAAGTTTACGAAACAGTGTGTAGAGGTGGAAAAGAAAGCCCAGAAACTATTGGGTTATATCAGGAGGCAATTTCAGTTTCGGAACAAGGAGATTGTGCTCTCACTGTACAATTCCCTTGTTCGGCCGCACCTGGAGTATGCTGTGCAGTTCTGGTCGCCCACCCTCAGGAAAGATATTGAGAGGCTGGAGCGAGTGCAGGCGAGGGCCACAAAGTTAATCCCTTCCGTTAGGCATATGGGCTACAATCGACGGTTACGCGCCCTGAACTTGTTTTCGCTTGAAACTCGGAGGCTGCGCGGTCAACTGATCGAGGTTTTCAAGCTCTTACGCGGGTTCAACGATGTCGATTTTAGAAGTATGTTTAGTTTAAATGATAACCCAACTCGCAACAATGGTTGGAAGTTGGATTTGAAACGGTTTAGGACTAGTGTGTGTGGGAATTACTTTACGTATAAGATCTGTGACACATGGAACAGGTTACCTTCGGAAGTTGTGAACAGTTCCTCTGTGGATCAGTTCAAGAAAAGGTTAGACCAAATCTTGCACACTATTTGAGTGTGTAAAAATTTTCCCTGGCACCCGTTGCCATTGGTACCTCCTCGGTATGGGCCGCAAGGCCTTTTGAGGTACTTCTTTTCCTTGTAAGTCCTTGTAACTCTCTCTCTCTCTCTCTCTCTCTAAAGAGTGAATATTAGAAACAATTTCACTTTTTTAATTGAGTTATGAATGCATGTAATGTGCAAAGCTAATCACTTTTATTGCACTGCAAATGTGTCATCTTTTATTAATTAAAAGTTGAAAGAATTCCAATTAACTTTTACTAATTAATATCAAAACAATAATTTAAAAATGAAAATTAAATTATTCATAATTTAAAATCTATACCATTGGTATAAAGCCTCAGTATTTATGGGTACAGCGCAACGCAGTGCTATGAAAAAATACTCAAACGTTTATTGTATATCTTCATTCAATTTATAAACAATATAGATAGAGATATACGGCTGTATTATATATATATATATATATACACAGTATATAGATATACGAGTGTGTGTATACCTTTGGTTTGGTAACATTTGGTTTGCCTCCGTCCGAATTGTTCATTCTGACGAAGGTCAAGCTTTTCACTCTACCTTAGGCCTACAGTTTAACGTGGAATCCGAACCACGCCCCACCAGCAGCAGCCCAGCGTCTTAACCACTAGGCCACCCAGGGTACCCATTTATCTACCAACCACTTTCTTTATTGTGTGGAAGGATGAACAGCTGGGTTTTGCTGCGCGCCACTGTCGTCACCGGATCTCGATCCCAGGGCCGATGGCTTCGTAGACAGCGACGCTAACCACTACACCACCGAGGCGTGTGGTGTATATATATATATATATATATATATATATATATATATATTATATATATATATATATATTATTTATTTATTTTTAAGCTAAATCATTAAATAGTGAGGTACTCAATATATAGCCAAACCTAACATAAGCTCGTGTAATCTAATCTAATCTAATCAGGACTAACGTACTTTTTCCAAAATAAAAGTATTTTTAGATATTTTATATAACTTTTTAATGTTCTGAGGTACCAAGGTCGTTACTAAAAAAAATTACCCCACTACATCTGTGAATTATCGCACACTCGACCTCACTTATGCCGAGTTGCCTTCGCCCGAGCACACACCCTGACCAACGTATCTTTTTTATTTTATGCAGCAAGGAGGGCTAAAGACGAATGCCCACAAAAACGCTCCATCCCCCTCCTATAGAAGTAGAAGAAGAAGAAGAAGAAGAAGAAGAAAGTAAAAAATCAAGTGCCAAAGTTTTCGAGATGCCTAGAGGTTATAGACAGGGGGAAAGATGGACTGAAGAAGGTTGTTCCAGCGTTGACCGGTTGAGTAGATGAAAGATTGAGAATACCGATTAACCCTTGCATTAGAGAGTTGGACAGAAAAGTGATGAGAATGTGTTGCGAGTCTGGTACTGCAAACTCTCATTAAGGGAGGCGGCATGCGGATAGAGAGTTCAGAAGAGCAGTGTCCGTTACAAATAAACGGAGAGTGAGACAACACTGCAACGAAGAGAGAAGCATTGAAAACATTCAGTAAAAGGCAGCGAACTGACGAGACGAAAAGCTTTTAATTCCACCCGGTCAAGTAGAGCTGTGTGGGTTGAACCACCCTACACATGAGAAGCGTACTCCACACAGGGAGGACGGAGAATTTCCCCGCACAGAGACAGCAACTGATTGGGAGTGAAGAAACTGCGTAGTCGGTATAGCACAACTCACCGAAGAACCTATACCAAATAATTCTACTTCAGTTTCACTCCTTTGTTAAGTTATGGAACTGGAGTACGTTAAGAAAGCCGTATCATGGTGAGGGTCAGATCCTATTACTTCAATGGTGATAAGTCCTCAGATATAAACCTCGCGACAATTTATGGGAAATAATAAAAAGAAAATAATAAATAAATAAAATTAAATAAAAATAAATTGGAGTTAATTCAAGTCTTGCATTATGATGAGAAACTCTGACCTGAATGCATCAAGTGTATAGAAACTAAAACCTTTCTTGTTTATAACTGAAAAGGAGAAGGAGCAAAGTCGTGAAACTGAAACTGGAATTATAATAAATAAATAAAAGTTTTTAAAAGAAAACGCGTTGTAATTCTGTCGTTTCATTTCTTGTAAAATGAATTAATTTAACCTAAAATTTAAAAAAAAAAAAAAAAAAAAAAATTATAACTGGTGATTCTAATAATTTGTCCACTGTTTGATACTATACCTTTTTTGGAAAGACTAACATATCCACATAAATCCGAACAATTAAATACCCCCCCAAATACCCCCAACTAAATCTCCAATAAAGGCAAGCATGGTTTCTTCATCGATTCATATATATTTATACACACCCACACTTTTCCCCCTAAATGAACGAACTTATAAGGCGAAATAAGTGCGATGAGAAGAATAAATGGTACGGTTAGACGACCTCTCTAGCCTGGCTGGGGCACCGATTGCGAAGCTTCCTTTTGATTCCAGGCGCAGGTGCTCATTACGGTCCTTATACACTAATTATAAGGTAAAGCGAGGACTCTTATGGGAAAAGCAAGTAAGAAGGTAAAGATACACTCCTCGATAAAGCCATACTCGTCAGGAAACGAAAACCTTTGACTCTTTCGTGTACGTCTGGTGCATGTAAGAATACAGGAATATATATATACGTATATGTATATGTGTGTGTGTGTGTGGTGCATTTTAGGTACACATGGATATAAACTCTTTTTCCCTTTGTGTAAAATAGCAACGTACAACATACAGATATGAGGTTTTTATAGAAATTTTCATAATATATACAGGGTGTCCCAAAAAAAATATACTCATATATATGATGCCATAAAGAGTATATAGTTTTTTTTGGGGGACACCCTGTGTATATATATATATCTATATATATATATATATATATATATATTATATAAAATAGGAAACTATAGATGAGTTAGGGCCTCCTATAAAGGAATTACGTACAATTTTCCCGTAATTTGGGAGAATCTATAAATGAGTTTTTCGTGAAATTATTATAATTACACTTAAATTATATGCCAATATTTTCATATTTACTCTAAATAATTAATTAATTTTGGTTAAAAACTCACGAGTATTTGCTTCAAAAGGAAGTTTGTATTTACTTTAAATAAACATAAAAATAATTGGTATCAAATTTTTCTTTTTCTTTTTTTTTAACTATAAATTATAATATACAATTATAGTGATCTAACTGTAATATATATATATATACAGGCCCGGAATTAGGCATAGGCGAACTAGGCGATCGCCTAGGGCCTCGCGCCAAAGGGGGCCTCGCTCAAGCCGTTTTGCGCGTTCTGTTCAAGTGATATTAATGATTTAGAACTCTATGAAGAACTTAAAGTACTTTGCAGGTTTAGACCTGAGAAAACAGATCTCAGAAATGCCCTTGTTTATATAGTGCAAAAACAACTAAGTGAGATTTATCCTAATGTTTATGTTGCACTTCGAATAGTATTAACCATCCCAGTTACTGTTGCTTCGGCTGAAAGAAGTTTCTCGCGTCTCAAACTTATTAAAACATATTTGCTTCCACCATTTCTCAAGCGAGATTGCAATCATTAGCTATGTTATCAATAGAAAACGATATAACAAATTCATTAGATTATTCTCAATTAATTGAAGAGTTTAGCTCGAAGAAAAGTAGAAAAGCATTGCTGTAATATTCAAGGAGCATCTGAACCAAATATTAAAGCATTAATATTTAGCCTGATAAGTCGATCGCTCACTATTATAAAAAATGAAATGTCAACATCTCTTATACATCACATATGAAAAACGTTTGTATACTATGGAAAGTCATTACCTATAATATTATATAAATCTTAGAAATCATTGTCTTATATTTTCGATACAAATCTTGATTCATATTATAATTTATACTTATTTGTATGGTTTATTTATATTTCTTATACAATTTCCATGCGTGATTATTTTGGTTTGGTTTAATTTTTAAGTGCTGGCATAGTTCTGTCTATGCGGGATTCTAATATTGCTGGTATAGTACCGATAATTAAGTCCATATTTTCATATATACAGGGTGGGCTGAAAGTCTGGATCCATAGGAAAATATTTATTTTAATACATAAATTACAACAAATGGTAAATACTTAAAATGAATATCAACTTTAACTCGTAAATGCGTATTCGTGATACTGTACAATAGTTCGTACTCCAGTATAAATACTCAAATACTTTTTTATTTCAGCCCAGAAATGGCTTCGAATCTAACAACAGAGACGGGGTAGAACTTGTGCTCATGTACGCAAGACAGGGCGCTACACACAGAGAAGTTGCTACCGAATTCAATAGAAATCATCCTGATAAGCATCCAGTAACACATGCGACTGTTGGCAAGTTGTTTAAACGTTTCAAAGAAACAGGAAGTGTACATGATCGACGGCGTTCTGGTCGTCCAAAAACTGCAACTGATGAAAATACCTCTGCAATGGTATGTGAAACTTTAACGAATAGTCCAGTAAAGTCAACAAGAAGATTATCAAATGAAACACGCATCTCGAGAACGTCAATTCGAAGAATTATTAAAAATCATAAATTCCATCCCTAAGTGTCTCGATGTCAGAGGCCGCCAATTTGAGCATTTGTTATAATTTGTTGTTTATACTGGAGTACGAACCACTGTACAGTATCACGGATACGCATTTACGAGTTAAAGTTGTATATAGGCCTAGGGCCTCGCAATTTCTAGATCTGCCGAGGGCCTCGCAACTTCTAGATCCGGCCCTGTATATATATATATATAATATATATATATATATATATATAGTGATCTAACTGTAATATATATATATATATATATATATATATATATATATGTGTGTGTGTGTGTGTGTGTGTGTGTGTGTGTGTGTGTGTGTGTGTGTGTGTGTGTGTTAATTTGTAATTTGTAATTTGATGTTATTTTTTAACTGTGATAATAAGTAAATGTTCTGTTAATATAACCCGGTAGAAAATTGTTCGTTTGCCGGAGATAAATGTTAATTGATTCCAGCTTTTTAATCAAGATCAATAAAGGATATAGGAACAGTTGCATCTTGTATATACAACTACTGTATTTAGACAGAATTATTGCTTTCCACGGACGAGGTCATTGCTTCTTCGTGTTTGTCTGTATCTTCTTTCTTCGTACAAAGTTCACGTAAAAATCCCTAAACTACTAAACTCGTGGTGTGTGTATATATATATATATATATATACAGGGTGTACATAAAGTCAGGATCTATTTTTGTGAAGCACTTGGAAATTATATGGAATTCAATCATAAAATGATAAAGTGGTAACATTTATTAAATAATTAAGAGTAGGATTCGACGTGACGCCCCATCAGTATCCCTGCACAGCTCAAATCGTTCCGCAGCATTTCTAAACACATTCTGGAGCATTTGCGGGGTTATGTTATCTGCAGCAGTTCGTATACGTGTACGTAAGTTTTCAAGACTCGTAATCTTCGTCTGATAGACGTGCGACTCGATAAAGCCCCATGCAAAGAAATCTAAAGGGGTTAAATCTGGTCATCTCGCTGGCCAAGGTCTTTTGTTGCTTCCGCGTCCGATCCAGCGATTTGGAAAACGTCCATTTAGATAATCCTGAACAATTTTGGCATAGTGACAAGGAGCACCATCATGTTGATAGACGACGGTACTAACAATCCTATCCCCATCAGCTGAGGTTCAAGGAATTGCTGCAACATGTCCAGATAAATAACCCGTAACTGTAGCTTCAGCAAAGAAAAAGGACCAAACCTTAGATTTTGTTAAACCCATCCAGACATTAACTTTAGGTGAGTCTCTTTCCCAATTTTGGACGAAATCATTCGGTCTTTCATCTGCCCAAATTCGACAGTTATGGCGATTTACTTTTCCACACGTATGGAAAGTGGCTTCATCACTAAAGAGAATGTTGTCCATTAAATTATCACTCCAGATTGTTCTACGAGATCAGCACACACAGCACTTCGTCGAGGGAAATCTTCCTCATGTAAATCATGTAAAACCTGCAAATGATAGCTTTTCTTCTGCAAAATTAACTTTCAGAATTTTGTGCGCAGATGACGTCGGGAGGCCGAGTCTGTGTGATGCAGCACGAACGGACGTACGGTTCCTCAGTGATAATTCCGCGTACTGCATTCACGGTAAGATCTGACATACACGGTCGTCCTGATCTTGCTTCATCATTTACAGATCCCGTTCGTTTAAATTGTTCACCAATTTTCGTATTGTCTTGTCTATTGGCCCTGCTTATGAAATCTCCTTCTAAAACTTCTCTCTGATGTCATTGTATTTCTTTCCTCGATTCGCCAAATTACTATTGCCACACGCTCTTCTGTATTCATTCTAAGGGCTTCTGAAAAGAAAAATAGAAAAAAATAATTATTTCACAAAAATAGATCCTGACTTTATGTACACCCTGTACATATATTGTCAATCATTGCTTAAGACAACCGTAATCACATCTTAAGTGGAAGCGAGTTGAAAAGTTGTATATTTACGCAGAACATCATTCGCCCATACGCCCAATTCAGGGTACGAGCAGCTCGCAGCAACATTGCCACGCAAACAAGGGGGTCAATATACTGACGAGGTTTCCATACGTAGCTCATCACCACTAAAAGCACT
The DNA here is from genome assembly GCA_023014485.1 of Bathynomus jamesi. Classification (NCBI taxonomy): domain Eukaryota; kingdom Metazoa; phylum Arthropoda; class Malacostraca; order Isopoda; family Cirolanidae; genus Bathynomus; species Bathynomus jamesi. The sequence continues at coordinate 75,702 of JAJOZX010008995.1, forward strand.
CATGCTCCCTGTTATAGTTCAAAGAATACCCAAATCTGCGTCCATTGTTTCATGAAATTTTCGTCAGTTTGTATTTGCAGACACGTCTGGTATTTTCAGTCTCAGTAAAGATTGAGCTATATAATATTCAAGGTTTGGTGTGATCAGTGTTTTTAGCATGAGAATCATTATATTCTTGTCCCTTTCTTTTAAAGGTTCTCAGTATCTGTCCAGTTTTCTTCTTTTTGTTGCGTCTCAAATTTCTTTGGATTTCTTGTCCATTATGGGAAAAGTAGTCTAGCGCTTTTATTTCCTCATATACCTTGGTTAACCTTGGTTTTGCTTCGGCCGAATTGTTCATTCTAATGAAGGTCAATTGTCACTCCACCTTAGACCTATAGTTTAACGTGGTTTCCGAACCACGCCCCATCGGCAGCCCAGCGTCTTAAACATTAGGCTACCCAGGGTACCCATTTATCTACCAACCAATTTATTTTATTGTGTGGAAGAATGAACGGCTGGGTTTTGCTGCGCGCCGTCTGGCGTCACCGGGTCTCGATCCCTGGGCCAATGGATTCGTAGTCAGTGACGCTAAGCACTACATCACGAGGCGCAAATATATATATATATAATAATATAACGTAAAGAACGACGCTTGTATAGGAGATATTCCGCGCAAGACGAGAAAGAGAAAACAACAAATGAAAAATGAAGTAAGTACCACCTGGGAATCGAACCCGGGATCTTCCGATTGCCGGTCAGACGCGAAAACCACTACACCATGGACTTCATTCCCAGGTGGTACTTCATTTTTTCATTTGTTGTTTTCTCTTTCTCGTCTTGCGCGGAATATCTCCTATACAAGCGTCGTTCTTTACGTTATTTATACTGCGTGTTCTTTGCAGTTGAATGTATATATATTATATATATGTGTGTGTGTGTGTGTGTGTGTGTGTGTGTATATATATATATACAGCACCGAGGCGCAAATATATATATATATCAAGGCTAAGATGACATGAATGTGCCTCTTATTGGAACGGGTATATTTGTGTTGCCACGGGGAGGAAACAAACTTGACTCGCGGTAGATCTTGCTTCTGAAAAATCGTAAACCCGAATCTACTTACTGTAAAAGGCAGGAGTGTTTGCAATGCAAATTAATGACATAAACACGAAAATGAATATGAATCAGAGTCTATTCACTGGATCATGATAACGCGGATTACTGTTGCTTCTAGCGGTAATGAGCCATGGACGCATACAGGAGTCTCGTTAGTGCGTTGACCCTCTACGTACCTGACAATGGTGCTGGGAGCTGCTCATACCCTGAATGGGTGTATGGGTGGAGCAGTGCCTAGTGTAAAACAATGAAACCTTCTTGTGACACATTTAAGCCATTAATACGTGTGTATCGAGCATAGGGAATATATATAATATATATATATATATATATATATATATATATAATATATATATATATATATATAATATATAATAATAATAATAATAAGCAAACAACCACAGGGAAAAGGAAACACAAAGTCCGAGCGCTTTCGTGATATATTCACATATTCACATATTCACATATATTCACATTATCCCTCCTTGATAATGTGAATATATCACGAAAGCGCTCGGACTTGTGTTTCCTTTTCCCTGTGGTTGTTTGCTTATTAATAAGGTCACGTGTTATTTTGTGATTTTAGTGCATATATATATTATATATATATATATATATATATATATATATATATATATATATATATATATATATATATATATATATAAAGAGAGAGAGAGAGAGAAGAGAGAGAGAGAGAGAGAGAGAGGAAGAGAGAGAGGAAATATACGGTAATAAGTAAAAAAATATTGGAACGTGATGGTGAAAAAAAGAGGACATGATATTTGTTGAGGAAACGTGTCTTTTCCATTGTTCCATCAAGGAAAACTCGAGTTCAGCGTAGAAGTGCTGTAAGAAGGCTGTGTGCATCCTGTCACACCTCACATATACTACTCAATATAAGAGACAAAAAGGAGTTAAAAATTTAGTCATTCTTCGTTTCTGAGAAACCCGTATATGAATCCTACTGAACACGTCTTGAATCAACTTGATCACCAACAACGCCAAACAAGGATTCCCCCACATCAAATCTAAAGGAAATAATGAGTGGACTTTGGCAAAATTTGGGTCATAGCGTCATCAGACATCTCACAGATTTTCACGAAACTCGAACGCAACTGAAAGCTTTAAACCTGTTTTTACAAGAAGAAATAAAAGTTATTTGGTTTGGTGATACATTCGCCATGACTCTAAGTGGACTCTAAATGACTCTAAATGACTCTAAATAGGCTCTTCTTAAACCATTTATTTCTGCAACCCTAAGTCTGTAATAATTTGTGCAGCGCTCATGCTGTTGCTGTCAGACTAACGCTGCCTCGTTCACAAAAAAAGCTGTACGGAGAACAGATAAGCCACACAGCGTTTTCCAGGGCTGCCAACCCAGTATTAAGTTTCAGGACAAGTGACGCGTGGGTCCAAATGTAGCAATGGTCAAAATTATATGATTATGTGTTATGGTCCATATGGATCTGTTGGGGCGGAAATGGTTAAATCCTTCATATATAGAACCACATGGAAAGACTACAAGATACCGATTCCAAGTATTTACTTATTTGTCATATCTTCTAAGGGTAAGTGTACGTTAAAAAGTAAGGCTATAATTACCTTTCTGGGTTTTATATATATATGATACACATATATGTGTGTGTGGGTGTGTGTGTGTGATTTCCCATCGCGAGTTAATATACATTTTGTTCCTAATTTGGAATCTCGTATTAACACAAACGAATCTTGCCTGTTCATACATAAACTCCTGCGCCTTTCGCGACCTGCGACAAAGCATTTAATATACACCAATTTCCTTCAATATAAACGCATAATATATTGCATTAAAAGCGGGCTTCCTTCTCCATAATATTATATATATATATATAATATATATATATATATATAATATATATATTATATATATATATATATATATATATATATATATTATAATATATATATATATATATATATATATTCTGTTGTTATATGAGTGTGCTGGTTGGCTGGCTGGTTGTTGCTTATCATGAGTGCCAGGCTAGAGTGCCAAAGAAGAGGGGAATTCCCTTGAAAAGGAAGCGAAGATCCTTCGAAAGGCAAACAAAAACCCCTCTTTTATCTCCTAATGCCAGAAGTCGCCTCCAAGCTCCGCTCTCCGGAATCACTTTTGTAACGATCTTCATAATATCAAATAGCTTAAAGCACGGAGGGCCAAAGAGAAACGGAGAGAGAGAGAGAGAGTACAGTGTGTGTGTGTATATATATATATATAAGTTTATGTATAGGTTGTAGGCCAGACTTTACGATTGCAATTAATCGATTCGATACAGCGATTAAAAACGATTTCACATATAATGATCGAAGCCATGTTTAGATAGTAAGTAAATGATGATGGATTGCAATACAAATGTAATTACCTCTAATTTCAATGGATTTAAATGTTAGGCACAATACTTACGTTAAATTATGACCAAATCATATTCTGCACGTCACTGTAAGATACACACACTCTCTCTCTCTCTCTCTCTCTCTCTCTCTCTCTCTCTCTCTCTCTCTCTCTATATATATAATATATATATATATATATTATATGCGTAGTTGGCTATGAGGGCAGGATGAGAGTGGAAAACAACTAAATCCTGCAACCAAATCTCGCAAATAACGCGAGTTGCTGCAGAAGAGTTGACCGTAGATCGATCCTGAGCCGTTGTTCGAAGGCAGCAAAAGCAATGAAACTGAGCATACATTATACCCTGACTCGATTTCTTTATATGCTGTACATTTACTGTTGTCAATCTCCTCTAAGAAACAGGCACATTTTGCGTTGACTTAGTAAATATTTCCACCAAAATGTTTTATTTTTTACATACTGATTACATTTCATAGACAGCATATTACTGTATATATATATATATATATATATATATATATATATATAGAGAGAGAGAGAGAGAGAGAGAGAGAGAGAGGGTTACAAGAGTTACAAGGGCAAGAGGAAGCCTCAGGGACCTTCCGGTCTACTCTGGGAGGTTCCTGTTATTAAGCAAGTTATTTTTCTTTTAACTATCCTAGCAGTAGTAGAAACTGGATAGAAAAGTATAAGGCTCTCTCCCAACCCTCCGCTCCCTCTTTGCCAGAGGCAGGTACGGAAAAAGGTTGAAGAAAATACCTTGACCCTGGAAAGTAGCCAAGGAAATTTTACAGGAAAGTGGAGAATATATAAAAGCTCTATAATTAGCATGCCCACAGAGACACCGTTCAAGCGAACTCCTGCAGAGTTACGTTATGTTTTAGTCTTAAACCATGAGAGTATTCAGTACTTTGTCTAGCCTATTTTTAAACACATTACACTTTGGCTAGAAACAACCTCTGAGGGTGTGGTTCCAGATATTAACTATTTTATAGGAAAAGAAATTCCCGCAGACAGAGGTCCTAAATGTCTTTAGTTCCAGTTTAAACCCATTATTTCTTGTCGGATTGGCATCAGTGAGAGTAAGTTTCGTAATCTACCCCTGTCTATTCCATTGAGCATCTTGAAGACTTGAATAAGCTGACCGCGCAACCTCCTCGTCTCTAAGGTAAACAGATTTAGGCGCTCCAATCTCCGTTGATAGTTTTGCATTCTCATTGAAGGGATCAATTTTGTAGCCCTTGCTTGTACTCTTTCTAACCTTTCTATGTCCTTCCTGAGGGATGGAGACCAAAACTGCGCACAGTATTCTAGTTGAGGTCTGACTAGTGAATTATAAAGAGCCATTACAGTCTCCTTGTTCCGAAAGTGGAACTGTCTTTTAATATAACCTAATATTTTTAAGGCCCTCTTTTCGACTTCTGCACAGTGCTTCGACGGTTTCAGATCATTGCTGATATAGACTCCTAAGTCTTTCTCTAGATCGGTCTCAGTCAAGTTCCTTCCCAAGAGAGAGTAATCGGTCTTCGGGTTTTTATAACCTATGTGCATTACCTTACATTTGTTCAAGTTGAATGGCATCTGCCAAGTAGCAGACCATTTGCCCAACCTGTCAAGATCAGTACCTAGACTACTTCCTAATTTCGTATCGTCTGCAAATTTAGAGATTGTACTTAGAAGCCCGAGAGAGAGAGAGAGAGAGAGAGAGAAGAAAAAGAAGAAGAAGAAATGTATTTAAAACAAATGTTATTGCCTAGCACGTGAAATGTCAGATTTTATTGTATATTATACCAAAAAAGGATTTTGAAATTGATTCTCGAAATTGTCAAACATGTTTCTGACAAAATTCCTGTATGAGAAAAGCGTTCCAGATTTGGTATCAAAATGCATGCAGGAAACCTGTACTTTTAACGAAACAACATATGTTAAATGAATGGGTTTCACTCGTTAAAATTTTAATTTTTATGTTAATGGTTAGAGCAATTATTTAACTTATATTGGGACCTATATAATAGTCGTTCAAGAGGGCCAGAAACTGAAATATCGCTCAGGCCAGACTAATGCGGTCCATTGCATTAATTTCTGGATCATTATTAATAGCACCATCGAGAGTCGAACCCCCAATCTCAGTTTCTTCATTTCGCTTACAGGGAAACGATGTTTCCCACTGAGATACGGACAGTCGCTATAAGTGGGTGTATAATTTCCACAGTCGTACTACGACTTAAATTGATTTTACGTATACAAAAGTAGAAATGATGTTGTGTGTATATATATATATATATTATACCGTTCCTTGTCTGCATTTTCACTTATATTTTAGTGGTAAAAGAAAGCTTGTTGTCACTGCTATTTAGTAGTCTGCTTGCATACATATTAAGTATAGATGTGGGGCTTCATTCGCTTATTGTTAAACTGTGGTCGTACGCAGCTAGGTTAAAGTCCCGTATGTATATATATGCTTAAGCGTTTTATGAAGAACACTGATAGATACTCCTTTTTGACGCTAATTCTCGACCGCTGCTAATCACTATGATTTTGGCCTGCTAATACCCTATGGTTGGTCCTCATGCAACTCGCAGGGTGCTTATTACAGCTCAATGTTTGGACCACTGAATTTCAAAGTTGATATACAGTGTGGCTCGCGCTCTCTCTCTCTCTCTGCTTCTAAGTCCCGCTATAAACATTAGCTCCGTTTATATTGAATTTTAAGATGGGTTTGCGCTATCTTGGTTTATATCTGTTTAATAAGATTGTTTAGTGACTGCACAGAGTCAAGTTATGAAAGGCTTTATTAGACCGTTGAAAAAGGTCTGATTGCGAAGAAGACTTAATTTTAGGTCCTAATGACCGTAGCCCCCGAGCCATTTAACAAACTTTGGATAAAAGATATATATAGAACAAAATTAGAATTCATGAAATAAGATTCAATTACTCGTCTATATAAGATGCATCCGTCTTTTCATACTTATACCCAACTCTTACTTCAGACTTTAAGGTTAGTTTTTATAGTTAAACTTGAAGTTTATTTTACGTAATCAACTAGGGAGTAAATTAACTTTTTATTGGGACGAAATATACATGCAGTTAAATACTATAATATATGGACTTACTTACGAGTGGTTAGTTCTTAAATGATGTATGTATAATATATATATATATATAAAATAATGATTCGCTGATCTTATGGCAATACTGATGCATATTATATGTAAGGAAACGTGTGTGTATATATATATATTTTTTTTTTTTTTAAAACAAGAATGCATGTTAACATTTTGTTTAGTGTAAAATAAATAA
>JAJOZX010008995.1:85000-117500 GCA_023014485.1 Bathynomus jamesi
ATGGATCGTTCCATGAGCATGAAGACGTGCAAGGTGCCTTGAGGAAAATTTTTTTTTTCTTCTAAAATGGAAAAATGGAGGTCTAAATTTTAAGGTCTTCAAAAAAAAAAAAAAAAAATTATTTTCCGGTAAATAATTTTACTAATAAATAGATAAATATTTGTTTCGAGACTATATAACAAGAAATTTTCAGAAGCTCACTCCTCATCAGGTCCGTCTTATATATATATATATATATATATATATATATATATATATATAAAGGTGTAATATTCGCTAATTAACCTATTATTTCGTGGCTTCCTTACACACGTCCACCCCCCATCAAACATTTGTTCACTTCTCGACTTCTCCCATTTGGGGCCTTTCATCCGCTAAAAGCGAGAATACAAATCAGGAGGACGTACCAACATTCACTTTAAAAGACCTCGTGATTTACACGCGCACAAGTCTGGTCAGGGCAGAGCAGGGCAAAAGGCACCTATATATATATATTATATATATATAATTATATATATATATATATATATATGAGAAAATCTAAGTTTTTCTAAATTTAAGCCGAAATTTACAGTCAAGATGAATAAGTTTTTTTTGTTCCCCCGCCAGTTGAGAACATGCACTGCTATAAAGTTCCTGACGGGGTTTTAAGATTTAATTAATTTTTACCTGTCTGAGATAGAAGAAAATAATAAACAGCATTATGACGTTTAACAGCCATAGATTATTTACGCTAGGTTATGTGTTATATGTTAGACTATCCGTTGAAGGTGCTAGATTAGGCTAGACTATATACTAAAATGGAGACAATTGAAGAACAGTAATTTGTGCTCTGTGATTAATCGAATATAAGTTGATTACAAAAGTAAGACGAAATTTCAGAGCCCATCACAAGAAGTTCAAAATTGTAAAAATTTATCCTGAAACTGAGTAAAAACATTTAGATACAGGGTCAATGACTGATGAAAGACGTTCCAGTAAACGAATTCATTTGGTGAAGAAACTGTACTAACTGTTCCAGAATAATCCAGATGCACTTCAAAAAAGAAGAAGATAATAGGGATCACCTGAAGAGCAGGGCCCCAGTCTTCTTTAGTTAGCCTTATAAGGCTAACTAAAGAAAATATCACGACCTAACCTAACCAATCGTTAGGTCAACTGTACGCCCTTGACGACTGGTTAGGTTAGGTCGTGATATTTTCGTTAGTTAACCTTATAAAGCTAACTAAAGAAGGCTGGGGGCCCTGATCTTCAGGTGATCCGAAAATAGCTTACCTCTTCTTCAAAGGAAGTGATTTCCAGTATGAACAGTGTGTATAGAATTTGAAAAGTGAAATGGCGTTAGTATGCTTACAAAATTCAAGTTGTCTTGGACTTAATGGAAGTTGATTATGTTACCACGAAGTAGACTTCTGCTAACAGTTTTTAAGGAAATACAAAAAAGATCCTAACTTTTTGGGGCAGTTCATTGGCTGATGAAACATTTCTTCTCAGTAGCAATGTTACCCTTTCAATTAGGGAAGTGAAAAAACAAACTATGACATCATCAGACTCTCAAAAGGTCACAGGTCATTGGCCCTTTCATTTTTTGAGTAGTTGATCATAAATGGTGAGCAGTACCTTGCAATACTAGAGAACTCCTTTCTTCCTCAGATCACGGCCTTAAATCTTGTGGACCAAACAATTTTCCCATAAGATGGAGCTCTTTGGCGCCACGCTTTGAACGTTAGAGATTTTTATTTATTTTCCCATGAATATGGATAAGGAGGGGAGGAAAGCTATTGTGGTCATCATCCTCACCCGACCTAACCCCATTAGACTTTTTATTTTAACGGGACTATGTAAAGAGCGTCGCTCACTCCCCAAAGCTTCAACATTTAGCAGAAGTGAAACTGTGAATTGCGAATAAAAAAAATCACATACCAACAAATCGAAAATTGCTTTCAATCTTTCCAAAGTATGGTCGAAAATCGCAACGCCCAAGATAGAGGATACACGGCAGTGCAAATTGTCAGTGTAAAGTGTACAAAAATATTTAAGATTTATATTGCCGTTGACTATTATGTTCTATCTTAAATGGGTAAAATTTAATTAAGTTAAAATTCTTCAAGAACTTTATAAACAACCCTGTGTGTGTGTGTATATGTATATATATAGATATATATATATATATATATATATATATATATATATATATATATATATATGAATAAAACCACGAAGGAAAGGAACACAGAATGGTGCTCAAGCGCTTTCGTCTAATGACATCCTCAGGAACAGAAGTACATAAAGAATTACAGCCTATATATAGTTACAGAAAAAAAAAAATATATATACACAATAAACGGAGAAACAAACTTAAAGGATTGTGGGAGGGGCACACAGATTTATAAGGAAAAACTATCGATTTTTAGCACAAGATTAAATGAATTGTTTCCAACCAATGTTATAGATAAAAAAAAAATATATACAAATTTATACTGGAAATCTGCCCGGGTTTTAGCACTCTACCCTTTTTTTGTATATAAAAATTGAAAAATAAAAGTTATTAGGGTGGCATACAAGTTTACCAAAGATTTAGCGTCTACCTTTCTTATCTAAATCTGTTCTGAAGGAATTCAAAACAACAGGATCGAGTTGAAAAAGACCTTTGCTTATGTTGAAGTTATTGGTAAGTTGGATAATGGCAGACTCAAGAATATTCTATTAACAATGTTGCTAGAGTGAAATAAAACTGAAGCATTATTCCAATCAATACAGTGGGATAACTCTGACAAATGGACAAAAAGGGCACTGGACAACTGTCCTGTTCCAACGGAACGTGTGCAAATCCTTCCCGTCTGACCATGTAAAAGGAATCACATTGTTTACAACCAATTTTATAGATAATGCCTGAATTATTGGTAGGGCTATTTTTTACTATGATATTTTTCACAATATTGTTATATGAAAATACTAAATTAATATCCAAAAAGTTTAAGTACATTAGCAATGCTAAAAAGCCCGGGAAAAATGGAAGTACTAAATATTTTTTGACAAAGTACGAGTTATTATTGACACGATAGAAAGTTCGTTTTGCCTTGTGAGACAAGATTCCATAAACGCAGATGGATAACACAGATCACTTCCAATACCGTTGATTTTTTCTAATTCGGCATCGATGTATTCCGGATTGGCGATCCTAAGGGCGTGGAGAAACATTGAAGAAAAAATGGCCTCTTAGTGGGGGTGTCATGTCCTGAGTAAAAGTGTACGTAGGACAAATTGTTTGTTTTTTCCGATAGATACTAAACTTAAAACCTGGGCTTTCCCTATGTACACGCACATCCAAAAATGGGATTGAATTGTCTTGTTCCACTTCTAAAGTAAACTTAATGGGGGGGACTTGATCATTTAACTGAAGGAGGAAGTTATCCAGGTCACGATTCATGGGCCAGATACACAAAATATCGTCGACGTACCGCAACCAAGGGATGCCAACCCCCAGGATTCTCGGAATGTAAGTAATTTCGAAAATCCATATAAATATGGAGAGGAGGGGCGACAGGGGTTGCCCATGGCCATCCCAAAAACTTGTTGATAATACTCTATTGAAAGTGAATTTACAGTGTTTGATGCAAAGCTTAATAAGTTCCAAAACAATGTGTGAAGGTAGTGGCAGGTCATACTTATGTAATTCTTGGAAGAGAAAGTCAAGCATATCGTTCAATCGGCACTTTTGTAAACAATGAACAAACGTCAAAAACTGATCAATCTGTCGTTAGTTTCAGTACGTGCATTATTCAATTTTTCAGTAAGATCCATGGAATTTTTACATGTGAATCAGAGATAGTTCCAAGAATGGGGACAAGACTTTGACGAGCCATGGAGAGTTTATAAGTAATAGAGCCCACCGAGCTAATAATAGGGCGCATAGGGTTGCCAGGTTTGTGGGTTTTAATAAGACCGTAAAGGTAGGGCAGAGAAGGTGAAGTGGACATGAAAAGCGGAATTAAGTCCTTATGATCTTTGAGAATGCGTTTCAAGCCACTATTAATGATTTGATGACGTCATCCTGCGGGTTCTTCCTAAGTTTGCTGTATGTGGCGGGGTCCTGGAGAAGCTCGTTCATCTTTCTGATGTAGTCACTTTGTCCATAATAAACTATGGTGTTAGCCTTGTCTGCTTAGTAATATGGAGCTCCCCACCTTTTTTTAATTGTGAGAGGCTATTGCGAAAACGTTTAGGAAAGTTATCTTCGTAATTACTATTCGCCGCACTATAAACAAGGCCTTTAACTATGTTAAACAAATACTGAGGGAGATTACACTGTTTTTCAAAACGAGCGAGACTAACAAATTTGTAAAGCCGAAGGTTTTTTAACAATAAAAAGGACATACCATATCCAAGGGCACTTTTTGCATCGTCACTAATGTTTTTCGAAGAAAGGTTCAAAACACACTTTGAGCTTGCTTTTTACTCCACTGACTATTTCGAATGAGACTTTAATTTTCGATCCAAAATGTTACGAAGTGAAGAAGTTCTCCGACGCAACTCGTTGTAAATTTCATCAAACAAAGGTTGGATCCACGGTTGGGGAATAACGGTTACAAAATTATGTTTGACGATGTTTAAATTTTGAAGGCGGACCACTCATTTTGTCTGGTGACTTCAATATGTTTCTTTAAAATTAATCTGCTGAAGTTGTTGAACGGATGGTCGTCAATTTGTCTGAGGCGAATCGGAAGCAGGGATTGGGAAGAACTTGCTCCTCTAGACAATTAGTAAGAAACTTTCGTCGGATACGAATTGCATGCCCCATTAATTAATGTAGAAGAAAACACGGACACAAACGGAGACAAGAGAGGAACAGCAAGCCGAAGGAACGCGTGTGGTGTTCATTATATGAAAATTATTTCACGAAGTAACACGTGAAAAATAATTATGATGAATAAAACCACGAAGGAAAGGAAACACAGAATGGTGCTCAAGCGCTTTCGTCTAATGACATCTTCAGGAACACTGAAGTACATAAAGAATTACAGCCTATATATAGGTTACAGAAAAAAAAAATAATATATATATATATATATATACAATAAACGGAGAAACAAACTTAAAGGATTGTGGGAGGGGCACACAGATTTATAAGGAAAAACTATCGATTTTTAGCACAAGATTAAATGAATTGTTTCCAACCAATGTTATAGTTAAAAAAATATACAAATTTATACTGGAAATCTGCCCGGGTTTTAGCACTCTGCTCTTTTTTTGTATATAAAAATTGAAAATTATCGCATTTTAGCACAAGATTAAATGAATTGTTTCCAACCAATGTTATAGATAAAAAAAATATATATATACAAATTTATACTGGAAATCTGCCCGGGTTTTAGCACTCTACCCTTTTTTTGTATATAAAAATTGAAAAACAAAAGTTATTAGGGTGGCATACAAGTTTACCAAAGATTTAGCGTTCTACCTTTCTTATCTAAATCTGTTCTGAAGGAATTCAAAACAACAGGATCGAGTTGAAAAAGACCTTTGCTTATGTTGAAGTTATTGGTAAGTTGGATAATGGCAGACTCAAGAATATTTCTATTAACAATGTTGCTAGAGTGAAATAAAACTCAGGCATTATCTATAAAATTGGTTGTAAACAATGTGATTCCTTTTACATAGGTCAGACGGGAAAGGATTTGCACCACGTATAAAACAGCATCAATATTCCGTTAGAACAGGACAGTTGTCCAGTGCCCTTTTTGTCCATTTGTCAGAGTTATCCCACTGTATTGATTGGAATAATGCTTCAGTTTTATTTCACTCTAGCAACATTGTTAATAGAAATATTCTTGAGTCTGCCATTATCCAACTTACCAATAACTTCAACATAAGCAAAGGTCTTTTTCAACTCGATCCTGTTGTTTTGAATTCCTTCAGAACAGATTTAGATAAGAAAGGTAGAACGCTAAATCTTTGGTAAACTTGTATGCCACCCTAATAACTTTTATTTTTCAATTTTATATACAAAAAAAGGGTAGAGTGCTAAAACCCGGGCAGATTTCCAGTATAAATTTGATATTTTTTTTTATCTATAACATTGGTTGGAAACAATTCATTTAATCTTGTGCTAAAAATCGATAATTTTCAATTTTATATACAAAAAGAGCAGAGTGCTAAAACCCGGGCAGATTTCCAGTATAAATTTGTATATTTTTTTATCTATAACATTGGTTGGAAACAATTCACTTAATCTTGTGCTAAAAATCGATAGTTTTTCCTTATAAATCTGTGTGCCCCTCCCACAACCCTTTAAGTTTGTTTCTCCGTTTATTGTATATATATATATATATTTTTTTTTTTTTTCTGTAACCTATATATAGGCTGTAATTCTTTATGTACTTCAGTGTTCCTGAGGATGTCATTAGACGAAAGCGTTGAGCACCATTCTGTGTTTCCTTTCCTTCGTGGTTTATTCATCATAATTATTTTCACGGTTACTTTCGTGAAATAATTTTCATATATATATATATATATATATATATATAATATGACTATCACAGAAAAGAAAGGGTTAATGCGTGAGAGAGAGAGAGAGAGAGAGAGAGAGAGAGAGAGGGAGAGAGAGAGATATGCATTGGGATACATTATTTGGATCTTATACCATATGCAGCATGAATTGCCGAACATAATTTAGGACCTTCACATAATAATGGATCTCCGAACGAATATGAAGTCATTCAGTAGATCACTTCTTAATGACGATATAAAAAAGTTAACAATGGAAATTTGTAAATTCTAAAAACTTCCGTTTGTATCTACTTTAAAAGTGAGGGTAGAAATAGTACTCACCGCAATCAGTATCAATTATTTAAAGAGATCACTTGTTAGTATAAGGCTATAGTCGAAAACAGGTCAAAGGATCCTTTTCTTGATAAGCAAAAGGTTCTCTGAAATTAAAATACAAAATTAATAAATTGTATTTTTGTAAGGGAAATATTTCGCATTATATATTTTCACTAATCTTCGGCGTATTAATTTCTTTTTTTTCTTTTTTTTTTGCAGGAAGGCGGGGCGAAGGGAGAGCACCCACAAAAATGTTCCCTAATAGAAGAAGAAGAGAGCCGAAATCAAGATCCAGCGTTTTCAAGATGTCTAGACACTTGGACACTCTGCGTTTGAAAGATTGGAGGTCATAGACATGGGGAAAGATGGACCGAGGAAGATTTTTCCAGAGTTGACTGTTTGAGTAGATGAAAGTTTGAGAATAGTGATTAACCCTTGCGTTACAGAGTTGGAAAGAAAGGGATGATAATGTGTCGAAAGTCTGGTACTGCAGACATGCCTTCTTAAAGGAGGAGGCATGCAGTTAGAGAGTTCGAAAGAGCAGTGTCCGTTATAATAGCGACAGTAAAGAGAGAGTGAGGCGACATTGCGGCTATAAGAGAGAGGGATTGAAGACGGTCATTAAGAAACGGGGAAATGATGAAACGAAAAGCCTTTGATTCCATCCGGTCAAGTAGAGCTGTGTGGGTTGAGCCACCCGACACGTGAGAAGCGTACTCCATACAGGGGCGGACAAGATCGCTAGACAGAGACAGCAATTGTGCGGGTGAAGAAACTGCGGAATTGGCACAGCACACCTAACCTCTTAGAAGCTGTTTTAGAAAGAGAATATATATGATCTTTCAGGAAAAATCACGAGAAAAGCAAACGCTAAGAATGTTAAGCGAAGAGACAGGACTGAGTTGTGTATTATTGAAGATAAAGGAATAGTCGTATGGAGTAGACGAGGTAAACAGTGTGACGAGTAGACAAATGAAGGATTTTTGAGGCATTGAAAACCACAAGATTTTCTCTGTCCCAATCAGAGATTCACTGCAACCAAAAACTTCCTGTTCATTTTTATATAAAACGACATTTTATGCATGTTTTGTCGCTTTAAATTAGTCAAGTTTATAAAGGCATTATAAAAGCTAGGCATTAGCATAGCTTAGCAGAAAAATATGACTAAGACCCTATACGTATAGGCCTAACTAAACTTTTTGCTTCGCTGAGGGGCGTTTTAAGCTGCAAATTAATGTAGCACACAAATCAGCTTGCTAATCCTGCTGAATCGTCAGATTTAACTTAAGCGCGACCTATGTATGTTTATATGTGTGCAAGTACGTATTTATGTGTATATTTATATATGCGTTGGAAGTATGTACGCATATGTGTGATATATCATCGAATTGAAAACATCGGTATGACACGATATTTTAACTTCCTTTAAAGGTAATACAATGGATTTTGATAAAGTAAATTTTTAATAATAAATGCTCGTAAAGCAAAATTGAAACGCAAATAACTAATGTTAACCAATGTTAAATTCTTCGTAGAGAGGAATTATAACCACATTCGTCAATCCTTTTTAATATATTTAAAATTCGTTTGTAGTTGTGGTGTTGTTTTTCTAATTCATTTTTACAATTCAATAATGAAGAGTAAAACGGGATTAAGTTCATCAACGCCTCTATTTCCTTTATAGTCATTTATAATAAAAGAGAATTAGTGTGCTTTTGTTTTGCAGTTATAGAAAGATCAGACGTCAGTTGCACCATAGCCGTCTCACGCGAAGCATGGAGTGACTATTGAGAGGGAGCTTTGTGAAGTGGGTGAAGAAGTGAAGGGCGGAATCGTCGGCATTGGAATGGATAGGATGAACAGTGCGACTTGAAAGATCACTGATAAATAAAACGAAGAGAGAGGGTGACAGGAACATCGCTATAATAAGAACATCACTATTGTAGTGCCATTTACAACCGCAACTATAGATCGGCCAGAAAGGAAATCAAAGATGACACAGATAGAAACCGAAGGAAGGCAGTTTGGAAAACAAGGATTTGTGCCTTACTCTATCAAAAGCTTTTGATATGTCTAACGCAGTAGCAAAGGTTTCACTGAAATTCCGGAAGGAGAACGATCAAGAGTCAAAGAAATATGCAAGAAGATCACCAGTAGAGCATCCCTTGCGGAACCCATTCTGACGATCTTAAAGAAGATTGTGAGTAGAGAGATGTTTAAAAATCTTTCATTAAAGATAGATTCAAGAACTTTTAAAAGGCAAAAAATCAAAGCAATTGGACGATAGTTGGAGGGTCGATATCAGTCACCCTCCTATGGACAGGCTGAAGAGCGAACTTCCATCAGGAAGGAAAAGTACTACATAAAGACAAAGACGAAAGAATTGTCTAGTCAAGGTGTCAGTACAGAATTACAGTTCTTGAGAACAATTAGAGGGGCCTCGTTAGGACCGTACGCTTTCCTAGAGTTGAGCCTAGATAGTGCAGCAAAAACATCTTTGGAAGAGATTCTAATTTCAGACGTAATAAAGTCAGAGAGGAGAGGGGATGGAGGAACAGCACTGGAATCGTCCAGGGTTGAGTGGTTGAGCTTTATCAGAAGAAGAGACGGCAACTGATCATGAGAATGGAAAAGAGGAGGGAAAGAAAAAGAAGTAAAGTTGTTGGGGAAGTTCTTGGCTAGATGCTAGAAAGAGTGAGAAGAATTAGAATTAGATAGGTTTTCACATTTTTGTTTGAAGAAATTTTTGGTGAGTCGAAGACAGATTTTGGACGATTCTGGTCAGAAATATAAGCATGTACGCAACATCCACCTTTGAAATGAAATTCAGTATAGAGAAAGTAGAATGGTACAGAAAAGGGGTTGTTGTCAGTCGTCCCAGACACCTAAGTTTCATTGAAGAAGAGAGGGGTAGGTTTAGAGGAGGAGAGGTGGTGTTCAACAGATTGGAAATTTGAGGAAAGGCCACGAATGTTGCAGAAGTTTATGAAAAGTTAATCAGACAGAGGTCCAGCACATCTCGAATGGGTAGTAACAGAACCAACCCTGCTGCCCGGGTCTGCATTTCCGGTACTGGTAGCGTGGATACCAGAAGCGAGGACATTTATGATCCCCTTCACAGTGGACTCCGAGGCTTTTAAAGACGATATCATTTTGTTTTTGTTTTTTTTTTGTTTTTGAAAAGATTATATAGTGTGTAAGATGTAGGTATGTGTAGTGAAGAATAGGGGGAGAAGTGTGTGTTTGAGAGCATGGTTAGATGAGACAGAAAAAATCAGCTAAGGAAGCCAATGACAGGAGAAACGGAAGTTCCATCACTCCCTCTCTCCTGCCTAACGTTCTCCCTGGAGTACTTCCCTGGTCGACTGGTGTTTACAATCTCCTCTTCCTCTTCTTCTTCCTCCTCCTCCTCCTCCTCCTTCTCCTCCTACAATCTTTCTCATGACACTTTTCCTTCATTCTCTTCTCGAGAATGTTTTCCCGCATGTTACGGAAGTGTCGTTCATACTTGTAGTATGAAAATAAAGCATGAAATTGGTGAAAACAATGTTTCTATAAAACAGTTTGCCTTTTTCAGTTAAGGGTCACATATGGTTATCTCGCAGCACCGCTTCTTATAAGATTAACAAAATTAAGTAGCATTGGATTTGGGTAGTAATTGAATGGACGATCAATGACCATGTTTCGCGATCAGATGATGTAACGACCCATGGTTCATTTATATCAGGGGTATTCAGACATTTTTTTGCTAGAGTAGAGAAATAAAAAATGTGACTCACTTTCGAGGGTCCGAACAGTGACTTGGATAATGTTATAACTTTAATATGTCCATACTTTAACCATTCGTTTGTCTCAGACGAGAGGATGACAACATTGTCCACTTTAGTTATTTAAGTAGTGTTTTTAATTGTTTTTAATATCAGTCAAGGAATGCTATAAAGATGGCCCGCGGGCCGTATGCAGGGAGACTCCTAATTTATACAATGAAACAGTGTTTATACATCATTATCTGTAAAAAATACCATGTGAAACAATTATTTGAGGATAAAATTACTGATATAGAATAAAATTGCACATATATATATATATATATATATATATATATATATATAATATAATTTCTACTCCTAAAACCTCGTGGTATTTTTAATTTAAGTTGAATTAAAGGTTGAGGAAACCTCACTTTGGTGAAAGCATTTAAAATTTTGTTTCTTCAAAGCGGAGAGACACGCTCCTCCGTGATTGAGATCCACGAGGTAATTCTGCACCTCATTGACTGCAATTTGACAATCACGCTACGAAGTCCCACGCGGGATTTCAATCATGAATCTAATATACTTCAAACACAGTCATCAAACGTAATGCGTCAAACAGTAATTAGCCTCCCAATCTTATATAATATATATATGTATATATACGATAGGTTTTTTTTTTTTAGTTCGTGATTAATTTCGTTTTTATACGTGGGAGATTTTGGAAAATTATATTATTTCATAATTATTTTTTTTAAATTATATTTTAAACCTTTTTAACTTCAAAACGAAAATTCACATTGTTTAAAAGGTTAATTAGCGCGTTAAAAAAAAAGGGAATTTCTTTCGTTCATGATCACAAACAGAATTTAGAATTAGTTTCCAAAATGATGACATTTTGTGGACAAGACAGTCTATTGATGAGGTTTGGGGGGGGGGGGGGGGGGGGTCATAGATTAAGGTAGGTTAAGGTTAGGTGATTAAGGTAGGTTAAGGTTAGGTTAAATTAATTAGGGTAGGTTTACTTAGATTAGGTCAGGTTAAATTAGTCTTTAGGAGTGTCAATGGAATTTCTTGTCGACAAAATTGGGTGAATAAGTCGATTCAAAACTTCATGCATGGGAATGTTTCCGTGTTAACCTCTTTTGGACAATTGGGTCGAATATGTACCGTTTCCAATACACGCATTTATAACTTAACCCTACAAAAAATTCAGTCGTCAAGAGGTTAAGTTAACCTTACACTTGGTGTGTGATATATATATATATATATATATATATATATATATATATATATATATATATACACTAGAGAATGAAGCCTTGTCGGAAACGATTCAAACTTTACAATAGATAACCTTTCCAGTCTTAACCAACTATTCATTCAGTGCACCCCTTTACTTCACCCTATATATGATCATATAACAAGAGACACATTCTCTTAAACTCCTCCCTAACACACACACACACACACACACACACGCACATGTACGCATCCCCGTATCTCCTCACGAGCGATGTACCCACCGACTTTTGTTTTAAATCCATATATCTGAAAACATAATTGACCAAAGTTAACTTAACTTAATCTAATCTTAGAGATATCGACCGAGAGGAATGCGATTTTGGACGCAAATGAGTTCTTGAAAGGTGTTTTCGGTTTAATCATAGTGAGATACTCCTTAATCTAGCCTAACCTAACTTAACCAAACTTTAACCACCCCTAACCTAGCCTAACCTAACCAGGATTAACAACAAACATGTACTACATTTTTTTTATATAAATTTGTTAATGTTCCGAGGTACCGATATCAAAAGTGTTATCTCACAAAAAAAAAATTACCCCATTACATTTGTGAATTATCACACACTCGACCTCACTTATCCCCAGTTGTCATTCGCACACAACACACACACACACACCACACACATATATATATATATATATATATTATATATATATATATATATATATAGTTACGTTATATATTTTTAAGAATTTTCCGTCTGTTTTAGCATCTGTTTGCGGACGTTACTGTCTTTCTACGATGTCCGCATGTCTCCCCAAGTCTACGTTCTCTGTCAATCAATAGTTTTCCGAGAGGTAAAACTGTGAACCTTCTGCATGTATCACGAAGAGGTCCCTTCGCTCTTGCGTGATTCTGTCCCGAGATACTGTCAAGGAAAAGAAATTTCAGAATAACGGACTTAAAATAAATAAAAAATGGATAAGGTAATTTATTGTGATATATATATAATATATATATATATATATATATGTATGTGTGTGTGTTGTGTGTGTGTGTGTGTGTGTTCTTTAATTATCTACACACACACACACACACACACACACACACACACACTCGCGCATATATATATATATATATATACAGGATATTTAGAAAATAATATCGTGGTTTTAAGTGACAAACTTACAACCCCGATATTTTCTGAACACCCTATGTATATGAACAGCAATGTAAGGATAGCAGTCCCCGCATAGTTTTGCCGGAGGATGTTGCTACAGACGCTACATCGTGCAAGGACGAGAAATAAGTTCTCAAAAAGACCGCAATGATTAAGCAGTGATCAATCGATAAGCCCCTAAATCTAAATAGGGGGGGAGGGACTGTATGAAGAACGTTCACTGGATAGATGAAACTATTCTAAGTTAGACGTTAATGACTGAGTATTTTCGAAAAAAAGTATATGATGGAGCAATATTATGTATGTAGTATGTATGTATGTATGTATGTATATGTACATATGTATATGTGTGTATGCATATATATATATATATATATATATATATATATATATATATGTGTGTGTGTGTGTGTGTACATATGTATATATATATATGTGTGTGTATGTATGTATGTGTACATATGTATGTATATATATATAATATATATATATGTGTGTGTGTGTGGTGTGTGTGTGTGTAACAATATGTATATATGTGCGTGTATGTATGTGTATATATGTGTGTGTGTGTGTGTGCATGTGTACATATGTATATGTGTGTGTATGTATGTAAGTATTGTACATATGTATATGTGTATATGTACAGTATGTGTACATATGATTATATATATGTGTGTGTGTGATGTATGTATGTGTACATATGTATATGTATGTATGTACTATATGAAATATAAGATATAAATATTGCAGAGAAAAATGTTCTTTTCTCCCCTTGATAAAACAATGCAGAAATAATTACAGAAACAAGCAAAAGTTCTCTACAGTATATGGCGAAGTTTGCATTTTTGTTTTTCTTGTACTCTTGTCTTGTTTTTTCTTGTTGATTTGTTTTCTAAGTTTCTGAGGTTTTCTAATCAGGCTTTCTATCATATATACACTTTTATAGATCATATAGCAATGCCCTCTATACTTTATATATATATATATATACAGTATATATATCGCCTCGGTGGTTTAGTGGTTAGCGTCGCTGACTACGAATCCATCGGCCCCGGGATCGAGGCCCGGTGACGGCAGGCGGCGCGCAGCAAAACCCAGCTGTTTATCCTTCCACACAATAAAGAAAGTGGTTGGTAGATAAATGGGTACCCTGGGTGGCCTAGTGGTTAAGACGCAGGGCTGCTGGTGGGGCGTGGTTCGGATTCCACGTTAAACTGTAGGTCTAAGGTGGAGTGAAAAGCTTGACCTTCGTCAGAATGAACAATTCGGGCGGAAGCAAATCAAAGGTCAAAGGTGTATGTGTGTGTGTATATATATATATACACACGAGTATATACTGTTATACTGCACTTAAGCTGTTTTGAATACGTGTTGCTGTATGCATGTACTCGTACTTTTCTGTAAAAATGTATGTATCAAAACTGGTTATACTATATACACCTTACAGTAGGTTGGGCCCATATAATGCTCTTCTCGCATGTCAGATTTCAAATCAAAGTGTTTTGCTTCAAACTTTATCTATCCTCATTATCTCCACTCGTAATGGAGCCACTGAATAAAATGATGATATTTCAATTTACTTATTTCAGTGAAGACACATTCCTCTTTCCTTTCTAATGTAAATTCTGTATCTCATCTTTATAACACGCTCCACCATACCCCGACCACCGTGCATTCATACGTTTTGGGTATAGGATTTTTTTTTCTTTTGTATAAGTACAAGCAGCATTCGGCTGTGGTCATACGGCAGTCATCATAGAGGTCATCATATATGATGTTTATCCTATGCATAATAAGCATATATATGTAGGTACCTGGATGTTTCACGTTGACCTCCTTAAAATATCATTGTAAGTAACTCCAATTTATATGATTGATTGCCACATCTACAGGGTGTCCGTAAGTCTGGACCCATAGGGAAAAATAATAAAATTACAAAATAGTCCAAAAATTTATTTATAATATTTTTTTTTTTTTTTTTATTTTTTTTTTATTATTTTTATTATGATCTTACTCCGCTGGAGTTTATTGTGGGGCCACTTGAAAGCCAAAGTGTACGAGGTCAAACTTCAGAACATTTTCCACCTTAAAGCACGCATTGTGGAGGCGTGTCAAGAAATTTCTGCGACTGTGATTCAGAAAGTGCTGTCGCAGTGGAGATTACGTCTTCAACTATGTGTGCGACACAACGGCGGACACTTTGAACAGATTATGTAATAAATTTTTGGACTATTTTGTAATTTTATTATTTTTCCCTATGGGTCCAGACTTACGGGACACCCTGTATATCATTATCAGCGGTTTAGGTGAACTTTCCTATAATAAAAGAAGCTGAGTAGCTAAATTGCATTTGCTGACCTTGTGATGTATCTCTTTATTCACATCGAGCACTCTGAGTAAATAAATCCTTTATACTTTCTAACGGTTGCATTGTATCAAGGTGTTCCTATAGGTATATACCCATTCCGTCAGCACTTGATTTTAGACCTTTTAATTCTCTTACGCGCCTGTATGAACGTATGCACCATCCGTTATAGAGATTTCCCATCGATGCTTCTTTCATAGGTATTAAGATCATTTCACTTCTCTTCTTAATTTATGTAATTTCACTGCTCTTCTTAATTTTAGATCATTTCATTTTTTTTAATTTAGATCATTTCACTTCTCTTCTTAATTTAGATCATTTCACTTCTTTTCTTAATTTAGATCACTCCACTTTTCTTCTTAATTTAGATCATTTCACTTCTCTTCTTATTTCCTGAACTGACGGCTTTCTCCACTTCTTGTACTTTGACGATCGAGTCGTTTAGAACAAAATATTAAGAAGCACAAAACATGATTGCATGCGGTGATTTCACGCATGCAATTCACGCAGTGGTAAATACATTGCTGTGCATTCGCATATTTTCAATTTTAATGAGGTACTGAAGTGTTCTATAGCTTTGAATTTCTTGGTATAACCTGCTTATTATGTGCATTTTACTCAATTTCTTCATGGCATCCTATTTTCTTAATTCCAAACTAAATTCGTACTTAAATGCAAAGCATAGTTTTTCTGTCGTATCAAAATCCTTATTTGGATTACATTAAAAGTATATATACACATTCTTTATTTACAATATTCAGTACTATATCATTTCACACACACTCCATCCTCAAAACTGGTATATGGTTTTCACCTGCTTTGTATACCTTAAAAAACCAATACTAATTATAATTATTCTGACTCAAAGTTGGGTAATCCTTCTATACCATCCTTAATAACAAATAATCTCTTACCCAAAGGTAGTTAAATTTACTACAGAGGGTTGAGTACCTTTGACATGCCAACGTTGGTTTAAAGTGAGGTATTCGAAGGTATGCTGAATGGAAGTAATTTTTGATGTAATAAAATCGATAGCTTTCTGATATAAATGAATCACAGAACTATATGAGTATGTCACGTATGAGGACTCCATTCATAACAAACAAGAAATCTTTTCTCTATCGAATTCTTATTTCTCCTGCAAGATATCGAAAGAGGATTAATTAATGTTTCCTTATAATTATGGAGTATTCTTTTCAGCTCTATACAAACTATATGCTCATTTTCCTCATTTACCTTCTAAAAGAAAATATTATATACACAATATATATATATATATATATATATTTTTTAACAGCAAACGACACACGTATATAACTTTTTTTTTTTTTTTTTTTTTTTTAAAGTTCGGGAAGAACCGATTCGCCTCTATTTAAAAGGGCATATCTCGGTGGAAAAACAAAGAAAAAGTGAGAGGAAAGACAGAAGAAAAAAGAAAGGGTGGAGGGACAGTCGAAGTGGAAAAAGACCAAGGATCACAAGGACTGCAGGGTCGAGCCCCATCATCCTTGGGTGCTAGGGCCGGGAGGGCGCACGTGAAACCTCCAGGAACAAGCACGTACAAACGAGCAGAAAGAGCACTTAAGAGCACGAGCTTAGAACCCCCTTGCGGGGACCGTATATAACTATATATACTGTAAAGAACGAAGCTTGTTAGAAGAGTGACCGCACAAGAGGAGAGGAGAAAACGAGCAATGAAAATTGAGGCACCTCCCAGGAATCGAACCCGGGATCATCCGATTGTCGGTCAGATATGCTAACCATTACACCAAGAGCCTCCACGAATCAAACCTCGTAATTCTCCCACGTATCTAAGAGCGGAATCAAATGCCCTTTTGAGGCGCACCTTCTCATGTCATATATATATATATATATATACACACAGTATATATACATTTTTTAGCTGCAAACAACACACAGTGTGTATATATAATGTAACGAACGACGTTTGTTAGAAGAGTGTCCGCACAAGAGGAGAGGAGAAACCGAGCAATGAAAAATGAGGCATTTGATTCCGCTCGCAGGTACGTGGGGGTTCTTGGTGTAATGGTTAGCATATCTGACAAGCAATCCGAAAATCCCGGGTTCGATTCCCGGGAGGTGCCTCATTTTTCATTGCTCGTTTTCTCCTCTCCTCTTGTGCGGACACTCTTCTAACAAGCGTCGTTCTTTACATATATATATATATATATATATATATAATAAATTGTTGAAAATCTATTTGGAAATATAAATAACCTTAAGCATTAATATTCTTTAACTGTACAACTATTTAATTTTTTTGGCAGTACCAATCTTTGTTCCTGGCTCGGGAAAGCGAGGTGAAACCTACGTTTGGCAGAGAATTGGTAGGCTACTTAGTTTTAGGAAGAGAATAGACAATTTATTAGAGCAATCTTAAACTTTGCGCAAAACTGGAACCCACGTGGGGCGAGAAATGGGAATCGTCAGACTCTATTGATGAGGTTGATTGCGAGCGAAAAGCATTATTATAAGAGATATCTTGCATCATCAAAAATTAATTTCCTAATTTCATTCTGTTGGTTTTACATTAACATAATAAGGCTACGTCGTGGCCAATGTCGTAACACCGCTTCCCGGAGATCAGCGAGCGAATTAAGCAACATTGGGTCTGGGCAGTAGTTGGATGGGAGACCGTCCTCCGTGCTCAGATTATGTAGCGATCCGTGGTTCAGATCCCACGTAAAGCAGCGACCCGTGGTTCGGATCCCACGTAAAGCTGTAGGTCTCCTCCGTCATATGACCTTCGATGTTGCGAAGGGGGTTAAAGAACCCCAATAAAAAAAACATTAGCATAATAATAATTTAAGTCATTGATCAGTATAAGTTAACTGTATTTAACAGATGCGTACTGGTACATTAGCTGTAGCCTGTAACTGATTAGCTATTCAACTGTTACTTAACGTTATACGTACATCTGTCATCACTGGAAAGCTAATTAGCTAATTCAGTTAATTCTTTTTAATCAACATATACTCTAATACAACTATATCCTAGAAATAATGGATATATGGACGTTCATGAAAAGCCGAAAACTGGAAATTGATAGGGAGGAATCAGAAATCAGAAAGAAATCATCTGATTCAAAACAGGCCCCAAGGGTGTCAGCATTAGCATCGGCTGTAGATAAAGTCTCAAGCGCCACATCGGTACTAATTGTTCAATAAATGCCACAGCATCACTTGGTTATTGGTGTCTACGTTAGTCGGGCCAGGACTCTGACAGATAACATAAGATACGATCTGTTAACAAAAAACATACTCTCCCGAGCTTGGATATGATTTTAAGGCAGGTACGGCGGACCATCATAACCCGTTCACGATGCTTTCAACATTTATGGCTCAATATGTATTCCTCATGACTTGATTATTCATCTCAAATGAAAGGGGCATTATGTAAATACTGTATGGAGTTTCCACAGGCCGTCCATCGTAGTTTGAAGGGAGCTTTTATTACGAAGCCCTTCACCAAGTATAAAGATTTCACGACAGTACTAGAAATCATATAAAATCCTCCTGGTACAAAAATGCACTACAAGATGCTAATAACTTTTTGATGACTCGGAACAAACCAGAACTAAATTTAGTTTGTAGAATGGATGTGTCAGTCCGTTCAGTTGGTTGAGGAAAATCGTTCCAAGCTGCTCTCTATTTTGTCAGCTATAGCATTTTGTAGGACACGTGATATTTCTTTACGTGGAAAAGATATCACATCAGGCAATGTGCATGATCTGTATCAATTTCGTGCAGATGCAGGTGATCTGGTTTTGCGCAGTCATCTGAAGAATGCTCGTTATACTTCTGTGCAAACACAAAATGTCTTTATCAAGTTATCTGAAGACGTGATAAAGGAAAGTATTGTCTCCCAAGTCAACAACTCCATTGGCTTCTCAATTGTTGCAGATGAAACTGCTGATATTTCTGGCACTGAGCAATTATCCATTAGTGTGGAATTTGTTGACACTAGCTGTGAGAATATTACTATTCATGAAGAGTTTCTAGGGTTTGTTCCACTAAAGCATATGAATGCAGTCAATTGCCAACAAGATTATAGAATAATGCTCAAAAGTTGACCTGCGCTTGGACAAGCTTCTTGGACAGGGCCATGATGGTTGTTCAACCATGGAGGGAAAGGAGGGAGGGGTGCAAACCAAGCTTAAAGCGATGTACCCAAATGCTGCTTTTGTTCACTGCTCTTCTCATCGGCTGAACCTTGTAGTGAACGAGATTAGGAATATAGTGGGAACAGTGAAAGCTATTATCAGTTTTTTTCGTAGAAACCCATCGAGGGGACGGAATATTCCAAACGTGCCTCTTCTTTGTGAGACACGTTGGACTGCCAAGTACAAAAGTATCAGAACGTTCTCGGAGAATTTTGGCGTTATCTTTGACAAGTTGAACACTCTAGCCACAGAAGGAAATTACAACACTCCGGCTCGTCGAAAAGCTCATCATTTACTATGTGCGTCAGGAACAACAATTTTCTTATTTTCATTGACGGTAATGGTTAAGTAGTCAGCCATACTAGAGCCAGTAGCACAAGCTCTGCAGGCTGTTCAGTTGGATCTGTTGAAGGTTCAAAGACATGTTCAACAGGTGTTGTCCATTGTACGCGACCATTGTGAACAGGCAGAAAACAGATTCCACGAGGACATATTTCCGAAACTGGAAATTCTTGCACATGAAATAGGTGTAGATCTCGAGTTCCCACGGTTGGACACTCGTCAGGTGTTTCACTCAAACACAAATTTCCACTGTCGAAGAATACTTTCGCCGTCGATGTATGTGCCTTATCTCGACTCAATTATACCTCTCCAGATCAGGTTTGCAGACGACAATGCCCCTCAATTTGGCCTATTCCCATTTCACCCTGTACAGATGGTAAAGCTAACTCGGGAACAATTCAGCCAGATTGATAACCTGACTGAGTAATCCATGATATGGTTCGAAATGTGGTTGGAGAAAGATTTAGAAGACCTTAAAAATAGCAGTCTCTTCGAAATATTGGATCATATGGGTTTCTTTCCTGTCATTCATAATGCAATCCTGATTGCTTTGACATTACCGTCTACGACATGCGCAGTTGAACGGTCCTTCAGTACTTTGCGACGGGTAAAGACCTGGCTGAGATCATCAATGACAGATGGTCGTATTTCCGGACTTTGCATGATGAACGATCACAGAGACAAAGTCAATAAAAGCAAGGTCGAGTTCTGGACACGATTGTAAAAAGTTTGGCAATGCTCCCGGAAGAACGCAATTCTTATTTTCCGAGAAGGGCACATTTTAGTAATACTGTCCATTATATTATATATATATATATATATAGTTGCACGTACCCAAAGTTTGCTACCCTCTGGAAAGTATCCTATCGACGTCCATGTGTATATTATATAAATTTCAGGCAAAAGTTTAGACACATCTGTTAAATTCTTAAAAAAATGTTTGAATTGTGATATATCCGAAGAAGTATAAGTGCTTGCAAGCATAATATATGTAACGCTACTGTTATGCATTTAAAAAATTAAAAACTAAAGATAAATCGACATCGATTTTCTAATCCACTGTCGAAACAACGATGAGTTCTTCAAGAGAGCTTTCGGAAGACTTGAAACAGTAGATTCTCGACATGCGCATGTTTTTAGAACATTACAAGAAAATTTGCATACGTCTTTACCTACGTGTTTTGCGATCCGGAACATCATATACAGAAATGGAAGCAGTCTGGGTTGTTTCATCCTTACCAAGAATCAGGAACGCCACCAAAAATCCTCTTCAGAGCTACGGAGAAAATTGTCCTAGGACCTCCAGTCATCACCTGAAGCAGCTGGTACTTGAATGCACATTTCAAGGGGTCGGAGAACACGTCACAAGAATTCTCCGGACGGGAGGGTTGCAAGGAAAAGGCCATTTTTGCGTCTTCATCACGAAACTGCATGTTTCAAGTAATCCAAAGAACAACTCAATGATCCACAAGAGTACTGGAAAACGTTTCTCTGCTCTGATGAGAAAAAATCGAATTTTTCGGCTACAGTCAAAAGAGGTTTGTTTGTAGGAACAAGAACAAGGTATTTAATGAAAAGAACAATAACAACAGTGGAGCTTGGTAGTAGCTCGATCATGCTTCGGGTCTGTGTGTCATTTACGGATAATTTGGTTTGAAATGATGGAGCAGTGGATTCAGCTGAGTATCAAAAGATTTTAGGCGAAAACATGCTATTGGTAAGAAAGTTGAAGATGGGGCGTTGCTGTATGAGTGTTCTGACAGGATATCCGAAGCATATATACATACAAAAGTACAGTAAAGTGGTTAACTGTAAAGTCGCTCCATACAGACCAACTCTTCTAAAAGTGTAACTGTTTCGCTTAAACAAAATATGGAGCAATTGTTTATATTTTTAATGTCGAAATAACTGGTTTAAAAATCGATCCAGAAAGGAAAGTTGTTCCAATGGCTTCAATGACGGACCATTCATTTTACAAAGTAAATCGCTCCATAATCGTGTCATGCAGCAAATGGAGCAATTAAAATTTTCGAAACGGTGGTCTGTATGAACAACTTTACCTCACAGTGGTGGAACAACTTTCCTTTCCGGACCTATTTTTAACCAATTGTATCGACATTACAAAATAAAATTGATTCAAAATCGTTCCATATTAAGTTCAAATGGAACAATTAATGTTTTAGAAACGGTGGTCTGTATATATGGAACAACCCCAGGACCTCAATATCCTAATCGAACATATTCGGAAAGATCTGAAGCAAATGGTATATGCAAGAAATCCCACAGAATTGGAAGCATTTTGTTAAGAACAATGAATGGTCATGGCTACAGGAGGAACGAACCAAAAACATGGTACAGTGTACCGTATAAGGATATATACAGGGTGTCCCGTAAGTCTGGACCCATAGGGAAAAATAATAAAATTACAAAATAGTCCAAAAATTTATTACATAATCTGTTCAAAGTGTCCGCCGTTGTGTCGCACACATAGTTGAAGACGTAATCTCCACTGCGACAGCACTTTCTGAATCACAGTCGCAGAAATTTCTTGACACGCCTCCACAATGCGTGCTTTAAGGTGGAAAATGTTCTGAAGTTTGACCTCGTACACTTTGGCTTTCAAGTGGCCCCACAAATAAAACTCCAGCGGAGTAAGATCATAATAAAAAAATAATAAAAATAATAATAAAAATAATAAAAAATATATTATAAATAAATTTTTGGACTATTTTGTAATTTTATTATTTTTCCCTATGGGTCCAGACTTACGGGACACCCTGTATATATAGGAATCGTCTGCTTGAAGTAATCGCAAAATGTTGGGATTCTAAGAGTTACTCACTTCAAATGTGACTAAACTTTTGTTTTGCACTTTGGAGAAATAAACATCATTATTCAGTTTTATGCGTTGTCAACTCCTCCCTTCATCATTATTTATTATTATTTCTTATATATATACATTTTTATATATACACAGGGGAAAGGAAAAGGAAACACGAAGTCCGAGCGCTTTCGTGATATATTCACATCTTCAGGGACAAGAAGATGTGTCCCTGAAGATGTGAATATATCACGAAAGCGCTCGGACTTCGTGTTTCCTTTTCCTTTCCCCCGTGGTTCTTTGTTATATATATATATATATATATATATATATATATATATATATATATATATATATATATAGCAACAACTTTATACATATTATGGTTAAAGATTCATAATTCTCTGGATGAATTACAGTTTTAAATATTTTCAAGAATTTAGTAGGGGTGCTCAACGTCTGCATGCAACTATATATATATATATATATATATATATATATATATATATATATATATATATATATATATATATATATAATATATACAAAACGTCGTAAGTAGCAAAATCCTAATTTCACAGGAAAAAAAAACCTGAATAATGTCTAAACTAAGGAGCGTTTACGATCGTTTGAAACATAATTATTACTTTTTGTAGGATTATTATGTGCCAACACGAATTAAAAAAAAAAAAAAGTTGGGGGGAAGTGTTGGGGGTAGTGGGGGATTTTCATGTTTTAATCTATAATTATCGATTAATTGAATTTTGTTAATTTTTTATATTTTTAATTTTTTTTATACTTAGGGTCTATTTACAGTATTTAGGCACAACTTTTAAATCTTAAAAAAAAATTATAAGAAAAGTTCACGACTATGAAGGCGAATAAATATGGGGAGGGGGGGGGGGGGGGGGTGTTGGAAAAAAGTTCGCCTATAAACCTAAAACTTTTATAAAGCAAAAAACAAAAAGTTACTAATTAGTAATGACTGATTTTTGTTTATGAAACTTTATCACTGTCATCGAAAAGAAAGAATAAAATATATCTCCCCCCTCCCCCGCCAAGAAAGAAACTGCAAAATATATCACCAATTAGCAATTTTTTATGCTTTTAATAAGTTTTACGCATCTAGGCGAACTTTTTTCCGAAACTGTACCCTATACTATTTACTATACGTCATCTTATACTTTTCCCAGACTCACAAACATCGTAACATACGTCTTTTCTTAACACTCATTTCATTTTCTAATTATTGTGACTCGGCCAATTAAACACTTGATTATCAGTTCATACTCTCGTAATACTTCTCTACGCCCTGCCCTTAAGGAGGGTATACGAGGGTATACAATCATAAGTTCTGTTCTAATTCCTTTTCAAGAAAAAGTACAAAATAAATGAAAATACACCTGTAATTAACCTTGTTACCTCTTCCCCAGAAAACGTGTGTATATATATATATATATATATATATATATATATATATATATATATATATATATATATATATATATATATATATATATATATATATATATATATATATCACGTTCATTGATAATCTACTGACACAATAACGTCAGAAATGCTATTGTTCGTGTTGTCATTCAGATTACCAAACCAACCTCAATATTTTTTTATGCCTGAAGTTTTCATTGTTTCTGTATCTTGCTATTAAACAATTAACTTCCTTTATACACTATTCATTCAGTTATCCGTGAGTGAGGGGAGGTCATGATTACGGATAACCCGATATCACGGTTAACTCAGTATACCCCGCCGGTAGTTGGGTGGTGCAATCCCTACTGCTCGCCACTACTGAACTGGCCTCTCAGCTCGCGTACCACGCATAGTATTATCCTATTCCAGTATAATATACAGTTAAGTAGTTTGTATTCACCACAAGACGTGAAGATCATCCACTCCCGAAAATTGTAATGTTTCCCTCTGCTAACATTGCTGACTGAGGCGGGTTGTGGTGGGCTGGCGGGAGGCGAGCCGCGGATGTAAACACCGCGCCAAATCACGGATAAATCAGTGTGATGATCACGGATAGGATAGACAATGGCCACAGTTAGTAAATCGTAACGGATAACTCGATTCACGGATGAGTGAATCACGGATAACCGCGTGAGTACTGTACAGTATATGAAAAACCTTCCTACAAAACTTTTAACTTTTCTTTTGCTTTCTTATCGCTTTCCTATCTTATCGCTTCAAGCTTTCCCACTTCGTGCAACAGTTAAATATTTTAGTCACAAAAGTGAGAATATATATATATATATATTATATATATATATTGATATACGATATATAACATATATTCACTTATAAATCCTTTTCAAAATAAGTTAATTGTATGGCTTTCGTTTTAGTGTCATGGCATCGTGAAAATTTGCCAAAATTCAGTTAAAATTTTCTTTACAGCTGCCACAAATGCTGGACGAGGTCTTTGTTTTCACAATTCATGTGGAATAAAGATATTCTTGCAGGTGTTTTCAACACGGTGCATGAACACCAGAGAAAGACTTACGGCTCTTTTGCATTGAATTGCGGTTTAGATGTGATTACGTGATACAGTCTCCTCTCAACTTATGAGCATTTGAGTATAAATATAGCGTTGGATCAATGCGAGAAGATGAAGATGAAAAATGAATGAATTTGGTGAAATAACGCCTCTTTCGATGTACGAAGAGTGTCCAGCTATCTCGGAAAATTTGGACCTTGATTTCGGCTCGCTTCTTCTTCTTCGGGGTGGGGTGGGAGTACGGGGGAGGGGTGAGTTGAGGGCGTCCACCCTTCGCCCCTCCTTCCTACAAAAAAAAAAAATTCCCGATTACATTAAAAATACCGTCTGGCTTCGTCATAAACTTGGGTTAATTTTCACTAAACTAGTTTTATTCTTGAATTTCGCTCTGACCGATAGAAATCCAATCATAGACCAGTACATGTACTGGGCCGTGAACCAACAGTTGAAAATTAAATAACTCCACTCTATGAATATTATAAACAACCTCCTCTAATTAAAGTGAGATCTCTATTCCTTCATAACATTCATTTCTTCGCTAACGCTCCTGTTCCCTTTTACATTCTCCAGACATTAAAGTCTCTCCCTTCAGATATCACAGCCTTAAAGATTTGCAAGCAAGCACGTTTCGCTCCATTCAAATCGAATAGCTTTTGTATCAATATATAGAAACGAGCTGTCCATATATATATATATATATATATATATATATATATATATATATATATATATATATATATATATTATATATAGATAGATAGATAGATAGATAGATAGTATATTTACATATTTATTTATTTATTTATATAATGTAACGATGGAGTTGGTTAACCTTCTTCGTTGCATCTAAGGTCATATGAGGAGGGGACCTATAGCTTTACGTGGGATCCGAACAACAGCTCGCTACGCAGTGTGAACGCGGTGGACGGCCTCCCATCCCACTACTGCCCAGATCCAATGTCGCTTAAATTCGCTGATCGACGGGTAGCGGTGTTACGATACTAGCTATGACGTAGCCATATATATATATATATATATATATATATATATATATATATATATATATATATATATACACACGTCTGTTATATTTATATTAGTTAAAATAGGAATATCTTTAAAGGGATATTAAAACAAAGATCATAAAAGTTAAAAATCGATAAAAACACAAAATATATTTTGTAATAGCATTACTAAAATAGCATTACTAAAATAGCATTACTAAAAGGCCTAAAAAATATTACTGGAGAAATATTACAAACGAAACGTGGCAAGTAAGACCCGTAGACTTTAAAACGGGATTTTCCATCCATAGTATTGATTGTGACTTTGAATTCTGAGCTTATATATATATATATATATATATATATATATAATTCTGTACAGGTTTATTTTTTAAATGTATATATTTTCGTGAAATAATATTATAGTTATGCAATTAGTTATTTTAGTATTATCGAATGGTTCAAACTATATTTGGCTTTAGGTCTATTGTATAGATGACATGGAGCAATGTCTTAACGAAAAATTAAGTATTAATATTATATATATATAGTGGTTTATTTATGATTAATTTTTTGTCTAAATAACTATTTCATTTTGTGTCTATTATATGAAACAGAATTGAAGTAATTTTTAGGTTGAAAACGAACAACAATTCTCAGTTGGATCTCTCCCAAGCAGTGCTGTGTTTCTCAGATGTGTGCCAGAGTGTGCCAGTCAATGGCACAACATCTCTTCTGGACCAATCACGAGCATCTTTTTATGAGTAAACCCCTCCCACTTACATCTCATACAACAACGAGCGGTTTCTATGGCAACGTAGGCGGTTCTAAGATGCGTAGTCCCGCCTACTTTTCTATGCGTTGTGGCTCTGTTTCTTTTCATTGCCTCAGTATTCTTGCAAGATTCTGAGCGCAGACATCCGTGAATTTAGGAGCATTTGACGCTTCCCAATTCTGTATTAACCGATCCACGATCCATCATTCTCGGATGAGAAAATAAAAATATAAAAAAAATAGAGGAATAAAAAAGTCCAACGATATCGATTTATAAAAAATAATCCTAAAAACGGGTTTAATGATGGAGATGAAGCTTTGAGAAGGTGGAATTAGGTGTTAACATTCGGGATGGAAGTAAACTTGATATGTATATTTAACACTTGGTCCTAACACTTAATTAACAAAAAAAAAAATATATATATATATATAAAAAAAACCGCAATATAAATTCAACATTGATGTTTTTGCTATAGTCAAGAGGTGGAAAAGGACTGTTCTGAACGAAGACATTCCAAACAAAATGATAATCTGCTGCGCTGGTTGTGAAAATCCAATTATGGATAAATTTTTGCTAACGGTCTTGGATCGTACGTGGCACGCGGATTGCGTACGTTGCGTGGATTGCGGGGTTCTTCTCACGGACAAATGTTTCAGTAGAGAAGGAAAACTTTTCTGCAGACCAGATTTTTTCAAGTAAGATTTTTGCCTAATTTTTTTTTTTTGGCTTATTAAATTTTAACATTTTTATTTTCGTATGTAATTAAAATTACAAAATTATCTTATAAATTAGGATAATTTTTTTTATTAAAATATAATTTGTTAAAATGTAATTTAGGTCAGGTCGAATTATTAATATTATTATTATTATTATTATTATTATTTTTATTATTATTATTATTATTATTATAATTATAGGATAATTGCTGCTCAACCAAGCATGTGTGTGTGTGTATATATATATATATATATATATATAGATACACTAAAAGAACAAAGGTTTATACCCGACTCTTCTTTCCATCTCAAACACACGCACACACACAAAAAAAAAATACATCAATAAATAAATAAATAATTTTGCTGTCCGCAATTTTTCTGGTTAGCCCCCTCCCCCCCTCCGATCAAAGATGAAAGATTTACTGTTCCCGGTCGGTTTACACGGTCGAAGGACCATATCAAGCATCATCCAACCAACCAACTTACTCCCCCCCCCGCCTCCAATCACTCTCACCCCTGATGTCCACTTTAGTGTTTATAAACCTGATGTTTAACATCACTCATTTATAAAGAAGAATTCCCACGCGTAAAAGGTAACATTTTGTAACTATTTCAATAACTGTAAATGGTTTATTCGAGGTAAGTTGACCCATTTGCGGGATAGGGAATAAACAATGGCACTTACGTTACGTTACTTATAGAGAGGGGAATGAATTTCCCTCATTTCGAGGCTTTTTCGTCAACCTCGCGAGCAGGACGCCCTTCATAACAACACCGCTTGCCCTCTTTCAGTATAATATGTCCATCATTTGTTTTAATCCCAGAAAACAAACGTATATAAACTCGCGGAAAAAAGTTCGCCAAGAGATGTAAAGTTTCCCGTGGAAAAAACTTTATTACACTCACAAAAAAAAAAATGGTTAAAATATACCCAAAGGAAAAATTAATATTATACCAATTAGTAATTTTTTGCGATTTTCAGAAATTTAATGTTTCTCGGCGAATTTTTTTCCACAACATATATTTTCAATTTTATTGCAGAATTTAAATTCATGTTCTTTAAATTAATATTCTGTTGTCATGGTTACCAATAAAATTAATATTTGAACTATATATATATATATATATATATAAGTTCCTATTGATTTCCATTATGTTTTAACCTTCACAGCTGTCCATCAATATAATTATATTGGCTTGGAATTTAAATTGAAGATTATTATTATTATTATTATTATTTTATTATTATTATTATTATTATTATTATTATCAGAAAATTACGTTTACAAATACTGTATTTGCAGAACAGTTTATCGTATTAAATTCTGTGTGAATATATAAACTGTTTGAACTTTATTTAAAACTTGATTAAGAAAGAAGAAACAGTTACTCACAATGGAAAAAAAAAGCTTTCCATATACGTTTAATGATAATAGAATTTTTTACCTCTCTCTCAATATGGGATTGAACTCAAAATGATCACCTGAGGTTTTTTCATGATACACACAGACCGTGCATGGAACAAGGAACTCTTCTGGGAAAATTAAATCCACTATAGTTCGAATAAGTAATGGTAAATGACAAACGCTATAGTTTTTTCTTTTTCATGATGTTAGCCCGACGTGGGCAACGGGTCACTCGCAAAGAGGTCCCAAAAATATAGCTTCCCTCACCGGCTATCTGCAAGTGGACGTTCAATTTTGCCAGTTGAGGTTTAAGTTTTGTTTTTTGGCTAAAAATACAATAGTTACCCCTTTTTCTTTGATGTATTCAATCCGACGCGAATGCAACGAGTCTTTTGCTTATATTGAGGTTCTGGATATAGTAGGCTAGGTGTAGCTGTAACCCCTAGATCCTGTCCCAAAGCTGGATCCTATCTGCTTTGCAGATAGCTGGTGAGGGAAGCTATATTTTGGAGCCTCTTTGCAAGGAGCCGTTGCCCACGTCAGGCAAACATCAATGAAAAGAAAATACTATAGTGTTTGTCATTTACCATTACTTATTCGGACTATAGTGGATTTAATTTTCCCAGAAGAGTTCCTTGTTCCATGCACGGTCTGTGTGTATCATATATATATATATATATATATATATATATATATATATATGTGTGTGTGTGTGTGTGTGTGTGTATATATATATATGTGTGTGTGTATATATATATATATATATATATGATTACAGTAATAGAGAAATATATATATATATATATATATATAATATATATATATATAATTCCAATAATGACGCACATAAAAAACTTAGTTTTGCATCTGCCCGAATTGTTCATTTTGACGGAAGTCATGCTTGTTGTCCTACCTTAGACCTACAGCTTAACGTGGAATCCGACGTACGACCTATCAGGGAAGTCAGAAATTACAAAGTCCTCGCCCAAACTCGATCTCGCGACCTCCCGATCAGAAGCCCAGCGTCTTAACCACTAGGAGACCAACAAAATTTTTGTATGGAAAGATGAATAGCTGAGTGAGCTAAGTGCCACTGCCCTCGTCAGGAATTGAACCCGGATTCAGTGGATTCGTTGTCAACAATGCTAGCCACTAAACCACAATTATAAAGTATATAGTATATAAATTATACACAATTACAAACACAGTTATGTAGACCAGCCATGATTAGATCCTAGCGTTTTTGGTCGTCTGAAACATCATAACATTATATATATACAGGGCGTCCCAAAAAAATGTATACACACTTTAAATACTTATAAAGGCAGTGTTTATTAAAATACATTTCATTTTCAAAATGTAATAGAATCTACAGACATTATTTAATTGTTTTGTCAACGCCTGTTTTCAAACTGGCATCCGTTCTGGTCCAGGCACTGCTGATAACGCGAAGCAATGGAATCGCAAACATCACGAAACATTTCGTTTGGTATTTGTGTGCATTCTCGTTCAATGGCTGCTCTCAATTCAGCGACTGTTGCAGGTTTTATAGCGTAGACTTTGTCTTTTAAGTATCCCCATAAAAAAAAGTCTAGTGGTGTGAGGTCCTGTGAACGCGGAGGGTATTCTACGAAACCCCTTCGTCCAATCCACATCCACATCGTGCCAAGTACCACTCGCAATACTCCACTCTTCGGTCCGGATCATCTTCATTAATAGCATGGACTAATTGGAATGTAACTTTTCCATTGACAGCGCTTCAAAATGCGTTGGACAGACGATTCTGAAATTCCTACCTCACGACTCGCTTGCCGCACAGATTTTCTTGGACTTTGGTGATACGTTTCCAGTACTCTTTCTTGCTTTGTGGGGCTTGTCGATGTCCGTGGTCTTCCGGAACGCTTCTTGTGGACATTCTGAACAGTTCCATCGGCTTCAAACTTATCTCTAATTCGAGTGATGGTAAGTCGCGTTGGTGGATCTGTTTGAAACTCCCTCCTAAACTGTCTTTGCACTTCAACTGCGTTTTCACACTTCCAGTAGCATTTTAGAATGAATTTCCTTGTTCAAAGCTTAGTCTGACTGCCATTATTAATTCTAATGGGTTTAACTTGGAAAGAAAGAAACATCAATTGAGCTATCAGCTGTTAAAATGTGTATACATTTTTTTGGACGCCCTGTATATATATATATATATATATATATATATTATATTATATATAATATATATATATATATATATATATATATATATATATATATATTATATATATATAGAGGGTGGCGCAAAAGTCGCGCATCATAGGAATTTTCAATGTTGACTATAATATATTTTTTTCTTTTAGGTAGGGGATGGCTGCGAAATTATCAATAGACGAGAGGCAGAGCTTGGTTTTAATGTATGGAATACCAGGTACAACAAATCGATGTATCGGTACAGAATTTAAATCCTGTACCGATTCATCGATTTGTTGTACCTGGTATTCCATACATTAAAACGAAGCTCACCCTCTCGTCTATTGTCAATTTCGCAGCCATTCCCTACCTAAAAGAAAAAAAATAATAATATAATCAACACTGAAAATTCCTATGATGCGCAACTTTTGCGCCACCCCATATATATATGTATGTATATATATATATATATATGTTAAGAACCTATATGCAGATATTAATAATACATTTATTTTCCCAAGTTCTTCACCCTACATCAGTCATTAATTAGTGGCATATATAAAAATAACATATCTCTTCTACCCCAAACCCCCCAAAGTAACCCAAACAAAAAAAGTACCTTAGTAAACCCCACAGTTTTTTTTGTTTTTGTTTTTTTTAATGCCATGAAAAATGACGCTGAGAATGCATCGAAGAGGCATAAAATCGCCTCTGGCTAATTATTAGTATGTAGAACAGGTCGGACAACTTTTCCATGGAGGCAGAAGGATTTGGGTAATTGTAAATTATTTACATTTTATTACGGTAGCTTCGTTCTTTGTTTTTCATCTCTCTCTCTCTCTCTCTCTCTCTCTCTCTCTCACACACACACACGCATATACATATATATATATATGTGTGTGTGCGTGTGTGTGCGTGTTTGTGTGTGTGTGTGTTTGTGTGTATGCATGTTTGTGTGTTTGTGTGTGTACGTGTATGTGCACGCGCGCGCGTAGCAACTTTGCATCAGTAAAGTCAGATGTGTGATTATTCACAGATGTATATAGTAAGGGAATTTGTTTGTGAAGTAACACTCGTGTTAACTTGGATCATTAAATATACATATATATATATATATATATATATATATATATATATATATATATATATATATATATATAGTTACATTTCTACTGTCCGAAAAAGG
>JAJOZX010008995.1:120000-132500 GCA_023014485.1 Bathynomus jamesi
ATCAGCGAAATTGAGCGACATTTGGTCGGATAGTAGTTGGATGGGAGACCGTCCGCTGCGTTTAGACTATGTAGCGACTCGTGGTTCGAATTCCACGTAAAGCTGTAGGTCCCTTCCGTCATATGACCTTAGATGTTAAACAAAACCAATAATTATTATTATCCTCTAGCTGGTGACCCCCTTCTCTAGCCGGTGAACCCCTTCTCTTTATAGAATCCTAAGACCCCTTACCCTAATAAATTGAAGTGATGACGTCTTTAAATAATTAAATATAAAAACGTGATGAAATGCTTATATATATATATATATAATTATTCAGGCGTCGATTTCTTTTTATACAGGGTGTCCCATAAGTCCGGTCTCATTGGAAAATTTATTTTAAATTAAATTCACAAAAGTAATGCATTAAAACTAAAACAGATGTTCAAATTGATGTCTTGTTTTGGGACCTTTTTTTTGTTGTTGCAGGTAGAATAACACCCAATGGCTAATATGAAAGTAAGTTACACTGTTGAGGAAAAGGCCTCCTTTTATTTAATTTAAAATAAATTTTCTCATAAAACCGGACTTATGGGACACCCTGTGCACTATTTTGAAAGTATTATCAGAGAAATGTTAAGAATTGACAGTATATATATATATATAATATATATATATATATATATATATATATATATATATATATATATATAAAACTTGTGCATTGATGTATTTTGATCTTAACTCCAGAACTGATACGTTTGCCGACTATTGGTCCGCTCTGGTAATGAGTGAGGAAGATCAGAAACTGGTACAAACTTTTTTTGGTGCTTGTTAAGTGTGCGGTCTACCTAGCTTTTAGTTAGCCTTATAAGGCTAACTAATGAAACTATCACGACTTAACCTAACCAATCGTCAAGGGCGTACAGTTGACCTAACGATTGGTTAGGTTAAGTCGTGATATTTTCGTTAGTTAGCCTTATAAGGCTAACTAAAAGCTAGGTAGACCGCACACTTAACCAGCACCCTTTTTTTTATTTAAATATACAGGGTTATCCATAAGTTATGTTTACAAATTCAATTCAATTTCAATTGAACTTGAACTTTTAAAGATAATTTATGGACACCTTGTACATTTATAACTTTTTAATAAAAAAACTTACCTGGTGCATTCATATTGCGGTGATTATACATAACTCATTCGTGTATAGCTGTAAAGGGAGTCGCATGAATTGTATAGGCAACTACATCAGTGTGATAGTTCACATTTCACAAACTGAAAGAAATGAAAATAGCATTAAGCATTAAGGCAATGCTAATTCGATTTTATAAATGCTAATGATTAAAAATAAAGTTAATTAAAAATTATATGAGAGTCATATGCAATGTCAATGGATTATTAAATAGTAATTATTATTAGTTAAATAGTTAAGTTAATATCTATTTTATTGGCGTGTTCAGAAAAAAATTGTAATTTCAAGTGAAATCAAAGATTGGATCACCTGAAGATCAGGGCCCCCCAGCCTTCTTTAGTTAGCCTTATATGGCTAACTAACGAAAATATCACGACCTAACCTAACCAATCGTTAGGTCAACTGTACGCCCTTGACGATTGGTTAGGTTAGGTCGTGATATTTTCGTTAGTTAGCCTTATAAAGCTAACTAAAGAAGGCGGGGGGCCCTGATCTTCAGGTGATCCCAAAGATTTACTTATGTTTTATTTTTTTATGTATGCTGAGAAGTGCTATAAGTATGTATGTGTGTTCTATAAGAGGTAAGTTAAACAACTGCATAAGTTACCTCAAAGATGCTCAGCTTCGCAACTGTTCGCTACCTCTCGGCAGCAACAAGACGTACTCAGTACAGTCTAATGCATAGAATTAAAAATTCAGACAATCCACTTGTTCAAGTTACTCATCAATCCTGCTTTATGTCTTCTAAAGTATAAAATACAGTCTTCATGGTATGAAAATATTTGTCTGTAGCTCCACTTAACATCGTTATTGGAATTTTCAGTAGGCCTACTTGTACTTTTTAATTTTAGTCCTACTTCCGTTCTTATTTTTAATTATTGCAACCTTTTTTAATGGAAGTTACTCTTTCGTCTGTCAATATTTTTTTTATTTCTATTTTAATTTTTATCAGTTAACCCTTACAAAAATGAAAATAATCTAGCCAGTACACTATAGCGTATAATTATAGAAACGTGAGGGGCTGGAAACATAATTGACTCATTGCAAAATTTACTCATTACAAAACCTATATAAATTTACGTTGGTGCAGCTGCAAGGAATATTACAAACTTGTTTAGAACACCCTCCTCCCCCCCCCCCCACCTCAACCATTTAAACACGTTACGACATGTCGACAAACATGCTCCAACGCTCACGTTTGTGAAATGAGTGGGAGTGGCAGGACTCATTTCCACCCTTTTAATTTGAACCCGACATCATGTGGGAGAAATGTTATTTGTTCTCAGACTACTTTTCAGATAAAAATTTTCGGAAATAGAAATTACGTTTGTCCTTTTGGGAGGGGGGGGGGGGGGGGGGGGGGGAAGGTAACTAATAAAAAAATCATGTTGCACAAGAGTTAGGTGTATTTTTCCTTTTTAAACGAACAACTGAAAGAATTTGCGCGCTAACGAACTTTTTTTCTTGGAAACAGATTCAAGATATGATTTTGTGAAGCAAATGATGTAAGTTCGAACGAGCTACTGCTGTACATTCGTTTTCTGTTCCAGAAACGAGGCGAGTCACGTTGTTTTGGTTAATTGGGTTCCGCCTGGACAACGGTACATTTCGAATGGACAAAAGAAAGCAAATACAGAAGTTGTTCAAGTTCCATTGTAGGGAATGTTTTGTATAAACAATACCACTAAAACAAAACCATGAACAATGACAATAAACAATGAATAATATCACTTTACTGTACTAATACTACTTACCGTACCGAGGGGCAATTGCACCGAGTGGGGGTGCAATTGCGCCAAGTGTTGGGTAATTTGCACCACCTACCTAAAAGTTCCCATTATTTGATTATTTGTCAATATATATATATATATATATATATATATATATATGGGGTTCCAAAAGTCATCACCCCATTTGTTTTGCTTATAACTTTTGAACCAATAAAACAACAAATACTGTAGAAAGTGGAAATAATTTATTTTATTTAGAATTATGTTAGCATTATTGTGGTGTGTAGTGTTCCATCTTCAATTAGTGGGGTTGATCTTCTACAATCTGGGAAAAAAAAAAAAAAAAAAATTAAATTAAGGTTACAGCTACTTCTGGAACACCCTATATATATATATATATATATATATATATATATATATATATATACAGGGCGTCCCAAAAAAATGTGTATACACACTTTAAATAATTATAAAGGCAGTGTTATTAAAATACATTTCATTTTCAAAATGTAATAGAATCTACAGACATTATTTAATTGTTTTGTCAACGCCTGTTTTCAAACTGACGTCCGTTCTGTCCAGGCACTGCTGATAACGCGAAGCAATGGAATCGCAAACATCACGAAACATTTCGTTTGGTATTTGTGTGCATTCTCGTTCAATGGCTGCTCTCAATTCAGCGACTGTTGCAGGTTTTATAGCGTAGACTTTGTCTTTTAAGTATCCCCATAAAAAAAGTCTAGTGGTGTGAGGTCTGGTGAACGCGAGGGTATTCTACGAAACCCCTTCGTCCAATCCACATCCACATCGTGCCAAGTACCACTCGCAATACTCCACTCTTCGGTCCGGATCATCATCATCTTCATTAATAGCATGGACTAATCTTGGAATGTAACTTTTCCATTGACAGCGCTTCAAAATGCGTTGGACAGACGATTCTGAAATTCCTACCTCACGACTCGCTTGCCGCACAGATTTTCTTGGACTTTGGTGATACGTTTCCAGTACTCTTTCTTGCTTTGTGGGGCTTGTCGATGTCCGTGGTCTTCCGGAACGCTTCTTGTGGACATTCTGAACAGTTCCATCGGCTTCAAATATCTCTAATTCGAGTGATGGTAAGTCGCGTTGGTGGATCTGTTTGAAACTCCCTCCTAAACTGTCTTTGCACTTCAACTGCGTTTTCACACTTCCAGTAGCATTTTAGAATGAATTCCTTTGTTCAAAGCTAGTCTGACTGCCATTATTAATTCTAATGGGTTTAACTTGGAAAGAAAGAAACATCAATTGAGCTATCAGCTGTTAAAGTGTGTATACATTTTTTTGGGACGCCATATATATATATATATATATATATATATAATATATATATATATATATATATATATATATATATATAATGCATATGGTTGTATTATAAATAATAATATATTTGCTGACAAATAATAATGGGAACTTTTAGGTAGGTGGCGCAATTGCCCCTCGGTACGGTACTATTTCAACGATAAATATTATTATTATTATTATTATATATTATTATATTATTATTATCAGTGTATATGAATGAACTTTCTTATGGAACAAGCATATAACCATTTACCTGTTTTAGCAAACAGGCTTCCATGAGAAGTCTCACTTGCAGGAAACAAAAAAACAAGCAGGATAGAAGTGAATACATATACTGTACATGTCATGTAAGACCTCCACTGAACTAAAAGATAATACCCCTCTCATATTTTGTCAGTGCTATTGATCAGTTAAAATTATAAACATTTATATAACAAAAATTCACCTCTCTCTCTCCTCTCTCTCTCTCTCTCTCTCTCTCTCTTTATAATATATATATATATATATATATATATACATACACACCACAATAGTTGTGTACAAATCGGAGCAGTACAAAGTTTGTTACAATATCATTTTCATTCACTTTGTCTTTTTAGCGTTAATTTCTTTATATTTTAAAGTGAAGAGCATTTGTAGACAACCCTCAAGTCTTCTTTTCCATTTGTCCT
Source organism: Bathynomus jamesi (assembly GCA_023014485.1). Lineage (NCBI taxonomy): Eukaryota > Metazoa > Arthropoda > Malacostraca > Isopoda > Cirolanidae > Bathynomus > Bathynomus jamesi. The sequence goes on from JAJOZX010008995.1 coordinate 124,918, forward strand.
ACTGAGTATGACTTGTAGTGAATATGGCAGCTAGTGAATGTGACCTCTAGTGTATGTGACTTTTACTGATTATGGCCTCTAGTGAATATGACCTCTAATGTATGTGAGCTTTACTGATTATGGTCTCTAATGAATATGACCCCTATGAATATAACCTCATTATATATATGTTACAGCCAATGTCTAAAATTAGGCGATTTGTAAATTGACTGAAATTTTAGGCAGTGTCAGATGCTAGATTTACTTTTAACCTTTCTGGTAATATTGAGAAATACCGGTGGATATTCATATGCAGCATTACCAGAAAGGTTAGATTAGGTTAGGTTTTGTGTGTATCACCAGTTTGACACATTGACTAAAATTTCAGTCAATTTACAAATTGCCTGATTTTAGACATTGACTGGAACACACACACACACACACACAACACACACACACACACACACCACACACACACACACATATATATATATATATATTATATATATATATATAATATATATATATATATATATATATATATATATATATATATATATATATATATTCACAATTACGCTATGCTCATAAATGGGAAACCGGTTTAAGTGTAGAACATGGATATATATAATCTCATTCCCGGGTTTATTTTTTATGCAAACTGCATTCAAAGGATGCAAAAAATCTTTTGGATTGTCATTTCTTATGATTTTCAGTGATACTTGAATGATCACTCGTAGCGACGTAAACCTTAGAGAAAAGAAACCCATAAAATTTTATTAATTATAACTATCTGCTTATCAAATAGTTTCACACGTGACCAAATTTCAGCAACGCTTCTCGGTATAGATTAAGGAATGAAGTTGAGCGACACTGGATCTGGGTAGTATCTGTGTGGGTGACCCTCCTCTGCGTTCGGATGATGTAACGACATAAATGCAAAAAAATTCACTTTTCTACATGAAGGTCAAAATATGATAATAAAATCCCACTCTAATAGACAGAGTTTATTTCCACAACAGTTTCGATGCCTAATGGCATCCTCTTCGGGTGGCTACAGAAAAACGAATGAACCAAAAACAAGAGGGAAAGACAGTCCAGGGACCATTAAGAAATTCGCACCTAGGTTAGATCCCGTTCACCCGACACCGGAAGGGCATTTTTTTTTTTTCCCGAAACTGTTGTGGAAATAAATTTTGTCTATTAGAGTGGGTTTTTATTATCATGTAACGACATGTTGTTCGGATTCCACGTTAAGCTGTGATCGTACTCGTCATTTCACTCCACGACCAAAAGTGGGAAGTTCGCGAATGAAAATCTGAAAGAAACTAATTTCAAAATTGATTTATTCTCATTTCATACAATTTTCATTCTCATCCACGGTTTTCCTACTTTGGTCCACCTTCGGTTAGGTTAGTAAATATTAGCCATTCTCATTTCTTGCCTTTCCCGGGAAAGCGAATAGGAATGACTCCTTCTCAAATCAAGAAAAATTTTCCTCAAATGTGAATTTTTCGCTTTATACATTCTCACTCGCAGACCACTAATGAGAATGGAGAAGATATTGAATGAGAAGTAATCATTTGACCCTCCTCGTTCATAGTACGGAATCAAAGAAAAGTAACCAAGGAAAAAAGTATATAAAAAATCACTAACTACGAACCCTTGCTTCAGATCATGATATTCCTCATCTTCACCTAAATGTCTTGCAGTGAATTGTAATCAAGATGTCATTATGTAATGATGTCATTATTTCCACTAATTATTATATTATTCATACCTGATTTTTTTTATTATTATTATTATTATTATTATAAAGGCCAATTAGAACCTCAGCTTTTGATCACTGATTTAATAAGTGTATGAACAAAACAACAATTTTAGTTTTGTAGTTACTCTACACGCGTATATTTTTAAATAGCAAATCTCTCTCATATATATGTAAAGAACAACGCTTATGTAGAAGAGCGTTCCGCACAAGATGAGGAGGGAGAACGAACAAGTGAAAAATGAGGTACCACCCGGGAATCGAACCCGGGATCATCCGATTGCCGGTCAGATATGCTACCCACTACACCATGGACCTCGATCAATCAGAAGTCGTAATTCTCCTACATACGAGCAGAAACCAATGCCTGAAGGGGCACCTTCGCATGCACCTTCGCATGCCCCTCTCAGGGCATTGGTTTCTGCTCGTATGTAGGAGAATTACGACTTCTGATTGATCGAGGTCCATGGTGTAGTGGATAGCATATCTGACTGGCAATCGGATGATCCCGGGTTCGATTCCTGGGTGGTACCTCATTTTTCATTGTTCGTTCTCCCTCCTTATCTTGTGCGGAACGCTCTTCTACATAAGCGTCGTTCTTTAAATTAATTATACTGTGTGTTGTTTGCAGTTAAAACATATATATTATATATATATATATATATATATATATATATATATATATATAAAATAGTGCGGATAGCAGCTCTGTGCACCGTCCCTGCAGTATTCAGGTTCTCTAGCAGGAAAGATGGAGGATTGCAGCCCGAGGATTTTAGCAGTCAGACTCGCATTTAGTGGTGTCTGCATTATTTCATCCTTATCACCTCGTGGTCTGATTTGCGAAATTAATTCCGTGTAACGTGTCAAAACGAATACCTTTACGATATAAACTAGCAACACAAGCCCCAAAAGTGATTATGGATTGGACCGCTCGTTGAGTTCTGATAAATCACAGCGTTTTTCGAGTTTTTGTTTCCAATGCGCAATATATTGGTTCTCTGTATCCCTGGCAGTGATGTTACAAGCAGCTTGTACCCTGAATAAGTGCGGAGCGGTGCTTTGCAAACGCAATGAAGACTTTTGCTTATATATATATATATATATATATATTATATATATATATGAGTACAGTACGGCAAAGATTATCAGTTCACACTTTGTTTAATGTAAATTAAGTTCGTTCTATTACATCTAACACTAAATAATAATGACTCTAAACCTGAACCATTTTTGAGTCATTTTAATTCACGCGCTAAATAAATTCTCGCTCTTTCTTCGGGATTTTGACGTTCTTGTATGAGCCTCCACTCAAGGTAAGACAAATGCAGACCTCGCGTGTTTAGCCCTTCCGCTAATAGCGCTATTAGTCAGGTGTCTATTTTGAGAGGTTTTAAATATGAATGAATCTCTATCTATATGGGGAAGTTAGAAGAGAAAAATGGATTAAAACTAATGGATTAAAATTGAAATATTATTAAGGAGAACTTTAAAAATTTACTTGTAGTATGTGCGCAAAAAGAATGAGCTGTATAATTATATGTATCAGCGTGTTTGTATAGCGGCCAATATAATATATATATATATATATATATATATATATATATATATATATATATATATATATATAATATATATATTATATATATATATATATATATATATATATATGGAGAGAGAGAGAGAGAGAGAGAATTATCTAATTCTAAATCAAATTAGCGGCGAAGAGAAATCGCCGTGCAATTGATATTTTCATTTGGTTGTTCAAAACATTTCATAACTGCAAAAGTCCCAAACATTCGTTGATGATTGTGCTGCTTTGTGGGTTGTGCTTCAGTTGTACGATGGATCGATATTGGAATCGGCGCTCTGTACATCTTCCCTTTAATAACGTTTCGTTGACTTTGCTCGCTCACTTCCATGCCACTGGTTATCACGAGGACAGCCGATCACTGAATGTGGCACATATCTGTACGTTTCGAATTGATTATTTGCATGATAATTAAGTGGAGTTTTTGTTATCATTGAAATAGCCATCGAAAACGTACACTCGTACAGTACATGTCAGGCGTGGTTTTTATATACAGTATATATATATATATATATATATTATATATATATATATATATATATATATAAGCCTTCCATACACCAAAAAAAAATCATTTTACGCACCATTAACACCGAGAGTAAGTTGTGGTCTTCCGTAAGAGAAATATCATTTCCTGAAAAGATGATTCATTAGGACACAAATTGAAGAGAACTTCGTGAGTCGTGACCGTATTACGACGCTTTTCTTTCTTTATAAGATCTGCTAAGTTTAGCGACGTCGGATCTGCGAGGTAGTTGATTAGGTAGGGCACCGTCTCTGCGCTCAGATGATGTAGCGACCAGTGGTTTGGATTTTATTATTCAGTCGTAGGTCAACTTTGTTGTATGACTACTTCCCCCACCGACCCACCGTTTGTGGGTGTTAGAATGGAATCAGAATTAGGCAGTTAATAACATGAAGCTCCTACAATGTCTCTTATGTGTGGATTGTTTTTTTTGTTTTTGTTTTTTCAAAGAATATAATATATATATATATAGTAAAACCTGCATAACTCGGACTCTGGATAAGCCGGAATCCTTTAAGAACCAGAAAAATTCCATCGGGGAAAAACCTGTCATACTCGGAATTTGTCCGAGTTGTACAGGTAAAGTCCGAGGTGACCGTGTGGCATACTCCCAGCCCCGTTAGCAACGCGGCAAGCCGACGCCATCACGTGATACCCTCACAAGCTACCACTTGTGTATATATATATATATATACACACTGTATTTCCTTTATAAACATTGTTTTAGTAAACTTTATAAAATAGGGTTTTTACAGTACTTTAAATTTTACCTCTATAAGACGGAATCTTCCATTTTTTCTGACTACCCTCCCCCAATTAGTCCGAGTTATACAGGTTTTAGTATATACAGGGTGTCCCATAAATCCGGTCTCATTGGAAAATTTATTTTAAATTACATTTACAAAAAGTAATACATTAAAACTAAAAGAAATGTTCAAATTGGCCTCCGGAGGCATTTTCCTCACGAGTGTAACTTATTTCCATATTAGCCATTGAGTGTTATTCTACTTGCAACAACAAAAAAAGGTCCCAAAAACAAGATATCGATTTGAACATTTGGTTTAGTTCTGATGTCATTAATTTTATAAATTTAATTTAAAATAAATTTTCCTATGAGACGGGACTTATGGGACACCCTGTATATATATATATCATAAACACCTGCGTGTTTGTGTATATATATATATATATATATATATATATATACACACGTATACAATGCGACAGTAAATCAAACCTTTCTTACGTGTCAATAATCTATATGTGGCAGTTTCGCACCTATGGAGTCGATTATCCCACCCCCACCCCCCATCCCTGTATGGCATGAGAACATAACGAAAGAAAATTGAGGAAAAAAGTATATGAATTGAGAAAATTGTTAAAAAAAAAAAACCAATAATTTAAAAATAACCTTAAAAATTGTTATTAAAAGTATAACCAATGAAAAACTGTTGTTTTTCACGTTTTTTAACTTAATAAAAAACGATAAATGAAGCGGATAAATAAGGTTGTTTTCATTCATTGTTTTTGGACTTCGACGCGTAAATGTCGGTTAGAATTTTTTGGATTTGTGAAATTGTGCACTGGAAGCGGGGATTCTTTTTCTTTTTCTTTTTTATTATTATTATTATTATTATTATTATTATTATTATTTATTATTATGGGCTCTTGTATCAAAGGGTTTTTGTAATTTACTGGTCTATATAATTTATGATCAAAATATATTTTCCGTTTCCAGACGCCAAACATGCATGACTGCCGACATATTACATTTTCTATACGTTGTTACATATCTAATGATTGTGTATGGATGCATACATACAAAAACAGAGAGAGAGAGAGAGAGAGAGAGAGAGAGAAATGTAAAAACAGGAGGAATGAATATTCACGTACGGTAATTAGTAATTACCAAAATTATTCTCAAAAAACACATAAGTTTTAATTAATAAACTTGCTTAATATATGGAGGAAATAACTGACATATGAAGCATATATAATTAGAGAGAGATGACAACTTAATCTACTTGAATATATATATATATATATATATATATATATATATATATATTTTTTTTTTTTAATGTTATGTGGTTGGCTGATCATACGTAAGGGAGACAGACAGAACAGACAAATATATATATATATATATATATATATATATACGGATTAAGATGGTTAGTGGTGGAGTTCGGAGTATATACTACAGTGATGGAGCGTCAAAATGCAGTCATAAATCTTGGCCTTAATCTGTCTTAAAGGAATCCCCGTCCATACAAGTGCGTCACGCACTCAACCGTCGCCAACCTCTTACGTGCGTGATACGATGCATGATTGCGTGAATAAATGCGTGATTCGGGATCCTGGATGATCGCCTACCAGCTCCATCAGTGTATTTGATGAGCATAAGTGACACTGGAGGAGTATATATATATATATATATATATATATATATATATATTTGGAACGGTTAAATGGCCTTAATTATATGCTGCACTTATAATTAAGTGTTTTAAGTATTTATACAGAAAGAAACAGGTGTATGAGTATCATGGAATCCCTTCAGGTACAGTTTCAGGAAAAAAATTCTCCGAGAAACAGAAGAATTTCTAGAAAAACAAAAAATTACCAATTGCTACTAATTTGGTTTGGCTTTTAAAATGTTATTACTGTCACAAAAAAAAATAAGACCCCAAAGAAACAATATTATATACCAATTAATAATTTTTCCTGTTTTTAAAAAAAAAATTATATTTTGGCGAACTTTTTTCCAGAACTACATAAACCAAACCAGTTATCCTCAATTAAACTTAAAATAAGATATTAATTGATTTACAGTGTTTTTATATAATTTTTGCGTTGAATCTTATTTTTTTACTTTTTATTTACGAGTTTATTATCAAATATAATAAAATAAACGCTAATAAATATAATTAATGTTTTGTAATTTATTTTAGTTAACGTAAAATTCCGTTTTCTTTTACATTTTAATTCGATTTATTGTTTTATAATTTAATTCACATTTTATTTATTTCTTATCGTTATCGTCATTTATTTAGATGTCAGATCACGTTGTCACCATTGACGATAGACAGATTCGTATTTCCGAAACGTTTGTTGCTCGTAATCAATCGGTGTTCCCGTTCGTTCTTCTTCTTTTTCTCCTCTTGTGTGTTGTGTGTATGCGCGCGTGCGTGAACGTCTGTGTGTGTGTGTGGTGTGTGTATGTATGTACAGTAGGTAGGTAGGTAGGCAGGTAGGTAGCATCCAGGTGATGAGTTAAGGAAAAGTTTACGACAAGTGACCGCAAATGTTTATAATTCCGGAACTGTTCATCAATTGACATTTTGTTTATGTGTAACAGAGACCCGAAACTGTCCGGAAGACAAAAGCATGGAATTCATTCTTGTTAACTTTTAAATGAATACAAAACGTAATAATTGCTCGGTTATGGTTTTATAATTTCATAATTGGCGTTCGTTATTAGAAAATTTGGGGAAAGGAAATTGTAAATTCGTTTAGTTTTCCACCACTTTTACCACATATATATATATATATATATATATATATATATATATATATATATGTAAATTATTTATATATATATATATATATATATATATATATATATATATATATGAAAAATTATTTCACGAAAGTGACACGTGAAAAGTATTTATGATGAATATATATATATATATATATATATATATATTATATAT
>JAJOZX010008995.1:137500-164166 GCA_023014485.1 Bathynomus jamesi
ACTTCACACTTGCCGATGATCCATATGACTCAATTATGTCTCGTATAATATATATATATATATATATATATATATATATATATATATAATATATTCCCCTCGGTGGTGTAGTGGTTAACGTCGCTGACACGAATCCATCGGCCCGGGATCGAGACCCGGTGATGGCAGGCGGCACGCAGCAAAACCCAGCTGTTCATCCTTCCATACAATAAAAAATTGGTTGCTAGATAAATGGGTACCCTGGGTAGTCTAGTGGTTAAGACGCAGGGCTGCTGGTGGGGCGTGGTTCAGATTCCACGTTAAACTGTAGGTCTAAGGTGGAGTGACAAGCTTGACCTTCGTCAGAATGAACAATTTGGGCGGAAGCAAAACTAAGGTTAACCAGGTTATATATATATATAATATATATATATATATATATATATATATATGTGTGTGTGTGTGTGAAGCTTGAATAATTATATTATTATTATTATTATTGCTAAAATGGGCTAAAATACACATTACCGTTATACTTATACCCAGGGGTGGATTTAGGATTTTTTTTTATGGGACGGGGTGTCCGGCCAAGCGAGCTGACGACAATCCGAATCTCGAGCCCCGAAAAAGAAGAAAATGAAAAGAAAAAAACTTTGACCAACATCAATGTGATATTACCGCAGGTGCAATAAAAGAGAGAGAGAGAGAGAGAGAGAGAGAGAGAATCATTAGTTAGTTTGAAGCTTCTTAAACAAACACGTTATTCTTCTTTAAAGAAAGAATATAAAACTTTGAAACAATGAAAATTCAATTACAAATTAATTAACTAAGACAGGTTCGATGATCCTTTTTCTTGGCAAAAACGTCAATAGTGTCGTTAGGTTCAACAGTCAAATCATCTCTGTGAATGAAAGCCAACGTAAGGCCATTTAGCCGCTCAGGACCCATAATAACACGAATGTAAGTTTTTAACAAGCGTTGTTCAAAAAATTATCTTTCCGATGACGTATTGTTTACGGGAAGATTGCCGATTATATGAAGCAGTGTAGCAACAGATTTGAAGTGCATCCCGTTTGCAACACGTGTGGTCTTATCTAGAGTTTTGATTCTTTGGTCTGCTGTAGTTTTGTTAGCTCTGCGAATGCAACTTTGGATCTCTGCTCTGACCTGGAAAATCGGAGTGTCCAAGTCTTCCCCATATAGTTGTATCGCAGACTTTACTTTTCCTCTGGTCTCATGCTAACATGCGTTAAGATGAGCTCTTGAAGGTGGAGCTGTGGAAAATCGTCCAGAAATCTCTATTCGAGCTGAAGAATAAAGTGCTCAATGAAGGAAATAAAGACTGACCGGCGAAAGTAGATTTCAGCAGTTTCTCCTGGAGCATTGCTTCTGTTTCGTTGTCGTCCCATTGTCCGTGGAATTGTCAATTGCACATTCATTTCTTCTGCAAGAGATTCTTCCTCTTTAAAAATCTCTTGAAACTTTCCTTCGGCGTCTGCAAGCATCTTCCGAAGTTCTCCTTCTAAGTCCTTCACCCTTTTGAAAACAACTGCAAGGTTGCTTTTGAATTTTGCAGACCTTCACTAGGTCCAACTGTTTTTGCAAAATATTTAGCAGCAACGTTCATCGAGACAATGAATGAACTGGTTGTACATGCTGCTAACAAAGCACCGGGCTCAGCACATGCGGCCGCCCTCTTTCCATCACTGAACAGCTCTTTCAGGCTTGAACCACAGTCAAATACATTTCCCTGAAAATGAGGACAGAATCATATCGCTCAGTCCAGCTTGTGGGACAGAGTAGTTTTAATCGTTTCCTTCGATTTCTTTCTTTCTCTGGAAGCTGATTGAGGATATGTTCGAACAGCTGAACTCGCTTAGCTGATCCAAGTATAAAATTATTGACATTCTCTAAAGTTCCAACCATGTTCTTCATATTCAAACGGTGGTTAAAACAGTGCACATACACAGCCAGAGATTGAGTCTGTTTGATGTGAGCTTGTAAACCATTAAACTTTCCTTCCACGTTTGCTCCTTCATCATAGCCTTGACCTCGACATTGCTTGAGAGAAAGTGTTCGATGTTAAGAATTCGTTGACGAGCTTCACCATGGCCTCTCCAGTTACACTCTCAGCAACAACAAATCCCAAGAAATCTTTGAGGATATCACCTTCCTGAGTGACATAGCGAAGTTTATGAATATCAGCCCTCTCATCCACAAGGACAAGAAATAATCCTGCATCCTTAGCTCTCTCTATAACCTTTGAAATGATCACCTAACCCATTCACTCAATCAAGTCATTTTGGCTTGTTTTACTGATGGAGGTGACATGTCCTGCTGCAGTTGACAATGTATGTTCCAATTCTTTATCACTTGCATCGATCCCGAGTCAAAGAAAGGCTCTGAATATTCGCTGTTAGTCAATATCTTCACCATCATCTTGCGCGAGGTTTCCATCATCTCGATGGCCATTCTACTGAAGGTTGTTCTTTCCACAGAACAATATTGTCTTCACAACTGGAACCAACCTTTTCTGATTCTCAGCTATTGTTGCAAGACCGACTTGGGGTGTGCCCTTGATTCTCTGAATCTCTTGACTTTTTCAAGGCACTCAGTGTGATATTAATTTTTTTCATGATTTCGATAAATATCCACTGCTTTTAGTGCCTTGAGTTTTTTACCTTGTCCATGACTTCTACCACCTCTTCCAGTAGAAAACAGAGCACAAGGACTACAGAGAGGCCCACCTTAGTCATGTGAATTTTGACAGCCCTCCATGGTTGAAACTGCAATTATGTTCTTTACGCACGAAAGGGAATTTATAGTTAGAGGGTGAATATCTTCATCACTGAGGTTTGCTCTTGCTCTGTCTACAAGGCATTTTCCAATATCATTCTGTAAGTTGAATTTTATGACCTAAAATAATTATGGTAAAACTGGCGTTTCATAATACTTTTACTTATCTGTCTTCAACAACGTGTTCCTTGATACTGCTGTCATAAATTAATTAAGGGCTAAATAACAGGATTCTCCTGTCAGCAGGTTTGCACTGTGGTTCGGGCTCAAGATCAAGAGATGTCCCTACTTGAAGACGCCGACGTGAAGATGAAACGAACTCCAAACGTGATGTTTGACGTTTCATGGAATTGAGTTGCACTAATACACGTTACAAGTAAATTAAAAAATAAACTTCACCTGTAAGAGAATAATATACCTACTGAGGTGTAGTGTAGAATGTACCTAATTCCACTTTCCAAGTGTTAAACGATTCGACGGCGATGCAACAACTCAACCCGATGTAGACAGTTTAAGTCGTCTCAACGTAGGCCAATCTAATTGCACTCGGGAGTCGGAATTTACCACATAAACTAGCTAGGATGACATGTGTAAATGAAAAACAACCTCGATGACGCTGGGATTGAACCGTTACAATTGCCACGATGTTAAAATAAGCTGAAAATCAGAATTAATTTGTAAAAGTTTTACATGTAAAAAAGCCTGATGAAATAGGCCTATATGGTTGTAATTAATATGTTTGATGGGAATAGGCTCGTGATTCACGAGAAGGCTTTAGTCCAAAGCACTTTGATCGGACCTGCACTTTTAAAATTAAATTAAAAAATAAGCTTTCTTTGAATTAATTTTATGGGGCGCGGGCCCCCTCGACCACGCCTAGATCTGCCCCTGCTTATACTAGTAAAGCAGAAGGATATGTTGACAAAAAGTTTCATGGATTTAGTTCAAAGTGTGTATGTGTGTGTGTGTGTGTGTGTAGGCACCTGGGGTATAAATGATGTCGAGTGTGTGATAATTTACAGATGTAGTGGGGTAATTGTTTTGTGAAGTGACACTTTTGGTACCTCGGAACATTATAAAAAATTATTTACAAAAACTAGAAACTATTTTTATTGCCAGAAAAAAGATACGTTAATCCTGATTAGGTTAGGTTATACTAGGTTAGATGGTTTTTTTCCGTTTGGGGGCTAGCAGTGAATTTTAATGAAAATCGGTATACTAATGTAGTTTTGGTCACTGATTTCAAAAATAACTTTCCTTTTTTGGAGAAATGAAAAACAAACATGTTAGAGCACTTTAAATAATTAATATGTGTTTTAACTAGCTTAAACTAGTTACAGAGGATTGTGTTAAATTTAGCCAGAGTCACAAACTGCCACTGTTTATGAAAAAGTGCTCTAAATGTGGGAAAGTGTGTTCCTTTGATAAAAATACCCAGTTCTTTCTTTGCCAAAAGCGTCGGTCAAACGGTAAAAAGTGCAACTTTACGAAGAATACGTTTTTTGAAGGATCCCAGCAGATCTGTAAAAGTAGCAGAAAAAAAATCAAGAATTAATGCCCAATTAGGTCAGTTGAATGCCCGGTTAGGTCAATTGAATGCCAGGTTAGGTCAATTGAATGCCCGGTTAGGTCAACTGTACGCCCTTGACGATTGGTTAGGTTTTCGTTAAAAACACATATTAATTATTTAAAGTGCTCTAACATGTTTGTTTTTCATTTCTCCAAAAAAAGAAAGTTATTTTTGAAATCAGTGACCAAAACTACATTAGTATACCGATTTTCATTAAAATTCGCTGGTAGCCCCCAAACGGAAAAGATCCGGTTAGATTAGTTTAACGTTTGGTTAGATTCGGCTGGATTAGCGAGTACTTTGCAATTTAACGACTCACCAGAAACCACCTTGCGTACGAAACGCTTTTTATTCCCTTCTCGGCTCGATGGCACTTAGGTTAGGTTAGGTTAAATTAGGCTTGGTTAGGTTAGGTTATAGATAATATGGATTTTAAAAAAGCGGTAACTCACTTATGCGTAGATGCGCACGTGTGTGTGTGTATGTGTGTGTGTGTGAAAGTGTAGTGAAAAGGCTATGTAGTTTACGAGGTATGCAATAACTAATAGTATATATGAACTAAATATGTCTTCCAGCTTTTTTCAGCGAAATAGCTCAGACTCATTTTCACTATCATGTTACAGTACTGTTTGTACACTCATTTTACTGTACTTCATGCATTAGACAAATACTGTAAACAGGTTTTTATTACATCACCTTTTTGGATTTTTATGAGAATATTACAGGTTTGATGCAGGTATCTTTCCCTATCATTTTATATATATTATTATATATATATATATATATAGCCAGCAGCCCAAGCTCAATAGATAACGTAATGTCAGCCTTAGTCGGCCTTATTGTTGCTCTAGTTCCTACCTCTCCTGGGTAATTATATACAGTGTGTATATATATATATATATATATATATATATATATAGAGAGAGAGAGAGAGAGAGAGAGAGAGAGAGAGAGAGCTTGAGCACTATTTTGTGTTTTATTTTCCTTCGTGGTTATTTTCATCATATATATATAATATATATATATGTATATTCTTGACGCTTTTGATGGCTTCTGACAAATGTTCAGAGTCGACGTGTGTTAAATCCCTCTGTAGCATCTGGCCTCATTTGATGGAGTTGATGAAGGAGAAAGTTGTTTTCAATTCTCATCCTCTACCCTTATAACCAGCTACGCATGGTTGGTCACGGACTTTACGTAGGAACCTGTCTAGATGATATTTGAAGGTAGCTAGATTGGCGTGCAGGAGGTTTCTTAGTTCTTTTGGCAGCACCTTAAAGAGTTTTAGGTCCCGAATCCTGAAAGTAGTTTTCGTCTCCGTTTGTACGACTCCCTGCCCGGCCTGTCCCATCCCAGCTGGGATAGTACAGAATCTATAGCTTCTCTCGTGCCATTTTTTTTTTTTTTTTTTTTTTTACTTTAAAGTTTGGGACATAGTAGCCACCGAGTATTTTTTTTAATGCAGGAAGTAGGGGCCAAGGGCAAATGCCCGCATTTGCCATATATATATATATATATATATATATATTATTGCGTAACGTTAGTCAGCAGTCATTCATTCTCAAAGAAAATGTGCATGCAGCCCTAACTTATCTAAACTAAATAATTCAATTTTCGGCAATGACATAAACATCCGTATAAGCACAGTGCACTCTCCCCTCGATATTAGCCAACTCGTGAGTTAAGTAAATTCTCTCTTTCTATATATATATATATATATATATATATATATATATATATAAGACAAATCCTTCCTTTGTTACATAATGATTTTAGATTACATTTCAGTAAAGGTAAATACACAACTCTATAATACAGTGTGTGTGTATATATATATAAAAACTTTCTCTCGAGCTAAATTTTAAACTAACGTTTTGCCACACCTGTATCTCAGATGGTCTCACGGATACCTGTACTTTTATTAGCAATTAAGTGCCATAAAATCAATATAAACAAATAGAAATAAATAACAATTTATTTTTCAATCTTCAGGCTGTTATATATATATATATATATATATATATATATATGTGTGTGTGTGTGTGTGTGTGTGTGTGTGTGTGTGCAATCGTGGGAGGGGGGAAAATTTGTTGAGTGAGGAGATATCATTCCCCCGTGGGAATAATGGGGAAATACCTTTCCTGCTCTATAATGTACGGTATATATATATATATATATCAAATATGGTATACTTGATGGTACCATTCAGAGAGTACCTTCTGGTACCTTCTGGTATCCTCGAGTGGTATTTCTCCTTGCAATCGGATTTCACTTCGTGACAATCGATTTCGGTTGCCTTTTGCGGTTGATTTTAACTTATTTTTCGGAGGTCATTTCACCTTTTGTCTGCGGTTAGTTGTGCTTGTTCATGGTATTATCTGTTGGAGTTTCTATTTTTTCTCTCTCTCTCTCTCTCTCTCTCTCTCTCTCTCTCTCTCTCGATCTATCTATCTATCTAATACGTATTCCCACCTCATAATCCTATCTAATTGATTCGTATAACCACAGCAAGGTTTTCAAACATAATAAATTTGTATTTTGTTCCATTCTGTAAAATACACGAAATTAAAAAAAATATATATTCTAAAATAAAATGGGTATTTTAAGTAGTTATCTTCACCCCTAACTGTAAGTGGAAAAGTATTCGTTATATGATAAGATGATAAGAGAATCTGATATAAAGATTAATAAAAAAAAATAAAAAAGGTCCGGTGCTAGTGTCTCCGAGCAACTGATACAATGAGCCAACCAACCAACCAACCAACATCAATGGAATAATTCTCCCCTCCCCTTCTAAATCAGGCGAATCACTTGACGAAATTTGAGATACAAATCATGACACCATATCTATAGCCTACACGTAATTATACAATACATTTGTTAAAGGAGTTAATCACTTATCTATAGTACATGCGGGTTTGATTAACTTTGAATAATTAAAACCCGTTTCATTATATTGCAGATGCCCAGCAAACTGTTGTAAATAAACTTAGAAAATATGTCTATCAAACGCGTTACAGAACTGGACTTCATTTATGCGAATGGGAACTTTACATTGTTTCACCAATACCTCGGTGAATTTAAAGAAATAGAGTTTAAATACAAGAAACGAACTATCTGTACCACACACTATACTTACTGAGGTAGTATTATTAAGATTTACGTGTGAATTGTATTATTAAGATTCTTTCAAGTGATAACAATAATTATCACGCATTTAAAATTCCAATAATAATAAGTGAGAAATATAAGTATGAAATATTTAAATTACACACACACACACACACACACACACACACACACAAGTGATGCATATCATTAATAAACCTTTACAGAATTATTTGCATAAGTGAGACTGAGATCTGGCTAACGACATTGTCTCAAGACATTCGATTGACAAGTTTAAGTTAGGTTAGACTTAATTAGGTTAGGTTAGTTACAGCTAGGCCAAAAGAGTTGAACCACCTTTAATTTATTTTTGAACGAGAGAAGTATTAACAGAAATTAGCTATAACATCACTGATGTATTATGAATATTGATAATGAATTTAGTAACACGTGTCAACATTTGTGGACTTTTTCAAAAAGATTTGATGGAATTATTATTATTTTCTGTATTAGTTTTAATATGTGATACTTTTTCAATATTTGCAGTTTCTTGCTAAATATATTTAAACTATAAAGTAGTATGAAATTCAATACATCAACGGCACATCATGACTCAGAAACAGCATCCGAGTTTCATTTGACTTTATCATCTAAACTTAAAATGTTTTAGGGTGATGCAAAACTTTTTGGACAAAGCTGTTATATGTCGTAATTAGTTTTCCTGATGTTAAACTCTATGCGGGAAATAAAAGAAGAATCCTTACGTCATTTAAGACGCTTTGACAGTGACGTGAGTCAAAGCAAAAAAAAAAAGAAAAAAAGATAGATTTTAAAATGATGCAACTATTTTGGCCAAGGCTATATTTGGTCCAAAAAGTTGCATCACCCTCGAGCTTTTAAAGTTTGGCTGATAACTGATAGTCAAATGTAACCTTCGTGCTACGTCTGAGTAATGATGTGCCGTTGATGTATTGAATTTCATAGAGAGAGAGAGAGAGAGAGAGAGAGAGAGAGAGAGAGAGAGAGCGTTTTGATATTGCTATCTTTTTAGCAGCATGTGCTAAATTGTCTCAAGATTGCTCATGCAAGTTTTCATGTTAAGTTTTTATGTTAACTGTGTTGTTGTTAATTTGATGGAATGATAATGATGTTTTAGAGTTGTTTAACCTCCTTAGCAACGGCGAAGGTCATGTAATGGAGGAGACCTACAGTTTTACGCAGGAACCACTGGGCACTACATCATCTGGATACAGAAAACGGTCACTATTTTTATGGAAATTGCATTACTTACCATAAAAAGCGTTTCTGCCTAACCGGGTTTGCAAGCTGCAAACAATGATTTCTGTTTCTATTGTAGTGTTGTAGTGTTAAGCAGCCGGACTTTTTTCCCCTCATGAAATGAGTGGCACCTACTTAGCACATTTCTTTCCATTTTTACCTATCTTACTGCAAGACTTGGCTACTTTCTCAGAAGTATTTCCTTCAAATAAGAGACAATAATCATACTTCAAATAAGAGGACACTAGTAGTATGGGGCGCATATACTGCAAATAATACAGGCCGAGGGATACTGTAAAAAAAAGAAGCGAAATTTGCCCTCCTAAAAGATACGCTTCTGACATATTCTTCAAAACAGAAGATACGAGGGCAGTTCAATAAATAATGTAACAAGGTAACGGCATCTCAATATAAGCCTTGTTACCTTATATACTAAACACGCCTCGTAGATATTGCTCACGATATACCTATATTTTTCTTGTTTTAGAGATGAAGGGTTCCCAAGTAAATACAGATATGTATCTGTATAACCTATGTTATATTATATACTTTCTCTTTTTACATATCCGTGTATAGTATATCGTTTTGTTCATGCACTGGATATGAATAAACTAAGTATATATATATTTATTTTGAGGTCAGTTCAATTACATTTTTAATGAAGTTATACAAATGTATTTCAGCACCTGCATTTCATTTGTTTAAAAAAAATTGGCTTATTCCAGTAAAGGAGAGGGGAGTCGAACATCTGAACATCGTCTGCCGATATATATATATATATATATATATATATATATATATATATATATATATATATATATATATATATATATATATATATATATATATGATGGTTATGCGCCCCTTTTTGTAAATTTAGTTATAAATGAAAACAAGAAAAGAACTGATGCTACTTTATTACACACTGAAGGTAAGTTAGGTTAGAAATTAGAAATTATAACTAACTGCCATTCTCTCTCTCTCTCTCTCTCTCTCTCTCTCCAATTGCAACAAACACGCTCACACTTGTCTGCTTTGTTAATATGTCTAAGAATAGAATAGAAAAATATTTTGTAGAAACACATAATTTCATAACAGAAAAAAAAACCTTTAAAAACATACATTGGCATGGATTAAGTGAGGTAGAGTTGCATTTCTGTTGACACGATTTCATTTCTTTTTCTCTTCTTTCTTTTGGGTGGCTGGATGCACGTGACGGGTAAGGGCATGGTGTTCTAAATTCTTGTTTCCACCCCTTTCCCGTAAGAGCATTTTATCACTTTGCCGGCGTGATGGCTTTGCGCGTACGTGGGTATAGACATGGAGAGCTTAACCTTTACCTTTCTCTCTTAATCCTTTTGGGGCTAGTCTGAAGTAGGTCATGGGGTCTTTGTTGGACCGATACCTCGGTAAACAGAGTAGTAGAGTAGTAAATATTTTGTATAAAACCAAAACCATATGTCCGAGGTTTTTGTGATGATACCAAGTGGTTGATATGCGATCGGCACGAGTATATTTATTGGTTAGTTTATACAACGGTGCTATCTAGTGTACGATCTCTGTGTGCGTGGCTTAACTGTAGAGCTAGCTTATATATTTTTCCTCTTTCCTGTAAAATTTCCTTGCCTACTTTTTCAGGGTCAAGGTATTTTTTCAACCTTTTTCCGTACCCGCCTCTGGCGGGGAGGGAGCGGAGGAGGGTTGGGAGAGAGCCTTATGCTTTTCTATCCAGTTTTCTACTACTGTTAAAATAGTTAAAAAATGAACTAGTTTAATAATAGGAACCTCCCCGAGTGGACGAAAGGTCTTTGAGGTCTCCTTTTATCCTTTCACTCTCTCTCTCTCTCTCTCTCTCTGTCTGTTTCTGTCTGTTCGCCTCTCTCTAATAATCTATAAACCAAAATCTGTCCATGTTTAAATGATAAGAATTGTGAAAACCTTTCTCTCACTTATTCATCAAAACCCTTAATTTTGAGAGCTATTTATAATATAGAAATTATAACAAATGCCCAAATTTTACTGTATTTGCCAATCATGTAATTTCTTACATCTTTGTAATATGTTTCATTCAGTGGTGTAGTCGTAATTTCTTCAGCGGGGTAACGCAACAACAATTTTTCTTATATAATGTTTCTATAAAATTCTACAGCTTTTTTACATTTTATGTACATTCCCCAAAAACACGTTGAAATTGAAGGGGTTAGGAAAGAAATATAGTTAGAAAGAGTATGTATTACAAAAATGTTCAGTAGAAACAGCAAAAAATAAAAAAATATAAAGTAAAATAAAACCAGTAGGGTAACGCTAAAAGTAAAATAAAACCAGTGGGGTAACGCCGTTACCTTGAGTTACCCACGGACTACACCACTGGTTTCACTAAATAAGAAGTTATGATAATGTTTACAGTCTTGTAAATCTGCATTTGTACGTCTAACTCAGCGGTTTTCAAATTTTTTCTTCTTCTGTACCCCTTGAATTCTTTCACTGGATTTTCTGGATTTTCGAGAGAGAGAGAGACGATTTTTACTTTCTTTACGACCGTGTGACTCGTGGACGTTTGTACCCCTGGGGGTACGCCGTACCCCAGTTTGAGAACCATTGCTCTAACTTTTAATAAAATAAATTTGTTTGATTCGGGTGAGATTCAGCGGAAAATTATGCATTTTATGGAGTTCGTTAAATTCTATTCCCAATTGAATTGTTTTCCTTTAAGTTCAGTCCTTGTAATTAATCAAATTCCGGAATAATTCCAGTTTCTCAATTCCAAATCCATACGGAACACTTCATAAATTTATTTCCCATGTTAAAGATTTCGAAAAAATTTTTTTTCTTCCTTCTCTCTACTGTCTATCTACAGGATCTATCTATTATCTATCTACCTGTTTATTTATCTATCTATCTATCTATCTATCTATCTATACTTCAAAATAAATGCATAATGGTACTTTACTTCCCTTTTGCTATGATATTTAATTTGTAGCCAATCACTGACTACTTCATCTGAAGTCTTTTCACCAGAAGGCAAAAACTTAACTAAAATTTTTCAACCAAATATTTACTTTTCAATTCTGAATTGCATCTCTGCATTAACGAGATCCCCGATCCTAATTTTGCAAATGATAAAAGGCATTCCAGTTCTATTATGTATGGAGAAGAGAGAGAGAGAGAGAGAGAGAGAGAGAGAGAGAGAGAGAGAGAGAGAATATATTTACCTAACATCCAAGAAGTATGAAGTAGAAATTGCAAAAAATAAATGTCTTTAAAATGACACTAACTGATCACTTCCTCATATATATATATATATATATATATATATATATATATATATATATATATATATATATATATATATATATATATATATATAATATATATATATATATATATACAGGTTGTCCACAAAAGAATCGTACGAACTAATCTTATTTCAAGTAGAATTCATACGATTCTTTTATATATATATATATATATATATATATATATATATATAAAGCACTTTATCTTCATATTTTCCGAAGTATACTTTTTGTTACATACAGTATTTTTTTCTCTTTTTTTTTTTTTTCCTCTCTCTGAGTTCCAAATATCGCCTTGGGTTCCATTTTAATTATTCAAGAGAAGTGTTTGGACTCCTTTATATCTTGTTAGAGATTTTATCACATTCAAATTATATATAAAAAAAAACGTTAAGCTATAAATAATATTTTTACTATATATATTATATGTGTGTGTGTGTGTGTGTGTGTGTGTGAAAAGTGGCTGGTAGTCCAATTTTACACCTTGATTCTCAGTATTATTTTTCCGAGCTGAAAACTTTTTGCCTTATGACATTTATGATTTAAAGCATGATAGGAAATCTTGATTTTATATTTCAGTACTGATTTTCAAAATTTCAGTTGTGATTTACGGTTAACTATATATATATACAGTCGCGCATACGCATGCATAAGTAGTCTGTAGCGTATGATTGCCGACAATCTACGTGCATTACGATTAAAGCAAAGAAACGAACCAATTACAGTTCTTCGGCAGTAAACGAAAGTTGCAGCTGTAAAAATTGGTTCTTAACATTCCTTTTAGCGAAAAAGAACGCTAAATAAATGATTGAAACTTCTCAATGTTTTAAGACCTCATTTGATGCCACGCAATATTATTTAATTAAAACAAGTATAGATATTGTATCCACTTCAACGAGTTAAAAAAAAAACTGTAGAATATACCGTAGAGCGGAGACTTATAGAACGTTAAAGTTGCGGCGCGGGTGTTTATTCATCCGAATAAAGAGGGAGAGAGAGAGAGAGAGAGAGAGAGAGAGAGAGAGAGAGAGAGAGAGAGAGAGAGAGAGAGAGAGAGAGAGAGAGTTACAAGGAAAAGAAGTACCTCAAAAGGCCTTGCGGCCCATACCGAGGAGGTACCAATGGCAACGGGTGCCAGGGAAAATTTTGTACACACTCAAATAGTGTGCAAGATTTGGTCTAACCTTTTCTTGAACTGATCCACAGAGGAACTGTTCACAACTTCTGAAGGTAAACTGTTTCACGTGTCACAGATCTTATACGTAAAGTAATTCCCACACACACTACTCCTAAACCGTTTCAAATCCAACTTCCAACCATTGTTGTGAGTTGGGTTATCATTTAAACTAAACATGCTTCTAAAATCAACATCGTTGAACCCGCGTAAGAGCTTGAAAACCTCGATCAGTTGACCGCGCAGCCTCCGAGTTTCCAGCGAAAACAAGTTCAGGGCGCGTAACCGTCGATTGTAGCCCATATGCCTAACGGAAGGGATTAACTTTGTGGCCCTCGCCTGCACTCGCTCCAGCCTCTCAATATCTTTCCTGAGGGTGGGCGACCAGAACTGCACAGCATACTCCAGGTGCGGCCGAACCAGGGAATTGTACAGAGAGAGCACAATCTCCTTGTTCCGAAACTGAAATTGCCTCCTGATATAACCCAATAGTTTCTGGGCTTTCTTTTCCACCTCTACGCACTGTTTCGTAAACTTAAGGTCGCTGCTAATTAGCACACCCAAGTCCTTTTCTAAATCAGTCACCTCGATATTACTCCCCAACATCGAGTAGTCCGACTTGGGATTGGCGTAGCCAATGTGCATCACTTTGCACTTACCCAAGTTAAACGGCATTTGCCATTTTTCGGACCACTCTCCTATCCTACCTAGGTCCGCACGCAGTTCCTCGATCGCTTCGGGCGTCCCAACATTGGCCCCAAGCTTGGTGTCATCAGTGAATTTGACGATCCGACTGACGATGCCACCGTCGATATCATTTATGTAAATGATAAATAACAGTGGCCCCAAAACGGAACCCTGAGGAACCCCACTAGTGACCGAGGCCCAACCCGAACTAGCCCCTTTAATTACAACCCTCTGCCGCCTATTCCTCAGCCAGTTTTCAATCCACCTACCTATTTCCCCACCGATACCCAGCGCGCGCACTTTCGCCATTAGCCGGCGGTGAGGTACCTTATCAAAGGCTTTCTGAAAGTCGAGATAAAGTATATCAATCGCCCTACTCTTATCATACTCACTCAACATGAACGTGGAAAACTCGAGCAAGTTGGTGAGACACGACCTCTGCCGTCTAAACCCATGTTGGGAGTCCCCAAGCAGCTTGTAGGAATCCAAATGGTCAACGATCCTATCCGCTATTATCCCCTCTAATAATTTACCTACAACTGAAGTGAGACTAATGGAACGATAGTTCCCTGGACTTTCGTGATCCCCTTTCTTAAAGATAGGGGTCACGTTGGCTTCCCTCCAGTCACCAGGCACCTGGCCCGTCTCCAACGATTTGTTGAAGACTGTAGCCAGATGGGGAGCCACCTGGTCGCGCACTTCTCGCAACACTCTGGGGAGAAACTGGTCTGGCCCAGGAGCCTTAAACGCGCTCAGTTTGTCTATTCTATCGGGAACGACTGTCGCGGTACATCGAATACTATCCAGGCCAGCACCTTCGTGCCTCACGCCTGGCTCGGGGATGATGCGGGTGTCCTCCTGGTGAACACTCCCGCAAAGTACTCATTAAGCACATTGGCGATGTCCGCGTCGGATCGGAGGTCCGCAGAACGCCGCTTCGGTCCTTTATCGGACCTATCATGCTTCTAATGGGCTTTCTACTATTAACATAACTGAAGAACTCCTTAGGGTTCCCCTTGCAGAGGCTTGCCACCCGTAGTTCTTCGTTACGTTTCGCTAGTCTAACCTTCGCCTTCACTTCCCTACACAGGCGGACATACGCTTCAGTGTTCTCGTGGGAACGATTGGCCTTCGCCCTCCTATACGCTACTTTCCTATTTCGGATAGCCGAAGCGATGTCACGATTGAACCACTTAGGCTGCGTTGAAGCAGGGGTGACCGGTTTTGAGGGTATGGCAGCAGACTGCAGCACCATAAACTCGTCCCGGAATGCACTCCACACTCCCTCAACATCGCCGCCGACCTCTAACCCCATCTCACCTCCGCTATCCCGGAGGCTAACAAAGTCCGCCCGCCGGAGATCGAGCTTACTGCCTCTCGAGTTACTACGCTTCACCCGAGGGACGCACACACGGAACCTAATCAGACCGTGATCACTCCCGCCCAACGATTCGTCAACGGTGAGGCCAGTGACGAGGTTGTCTTCGGTCGTGAATACTAAGTCTAGAACGCTTTCGCCTCGTGTAGGCTCATTGACCCACTGAGTGAGGAAGTTCTCATCAGCAAAGTCAACTAGCCTCCTCCCTTCAGCATCAGCAGTCCTGTCTTCCCACTTTATGCCGCGACAGTTGAAGTCTCCTAAAAGTACACACACCCTATCCCCTAGCAGGCTACGGAGTTCGGTGTACAGAGCTGTATCCTCCTCGAGGAGGAGATGCGGAGGTCTGTACACCAAGATTAACCTATAGTTCATCCCTCCCACGTTCAGATCGACGCCAAGCAGCTCCCGTTCCGACCGGAACATGGCAGTCAACCGGACTCAACGAGAGAGTTACAAGGAGTTACAAGGAAAAGAAGTACCTCAAAAGGCCTTGCGGCCCATACCGAGGAGGTACCAATGGCAACGGGTGCCAGGGAAAATTTTGTGAAAGTTTATTTTTCTTTCAACTATCCTAGCAGTAGTAGAAAACTGGATAGAAAAGTAGAAGGCTCTCTCCCCACCCTCCGCTCCCTCCCTGCCAGAGGCAGGTACGGAAAAAGGTTGAAGAAAATACCTTGACCCTGGAAAGTAGCCAAGGAAATTTTACAGGAAAGTGGAGAATATATAAATAGCTCTATATTTAGCTTGCTCACAGAGACACCGAGCAAGCGAACTCCTGCAGAGTTTTCTGAGGTTTTAATCTTAAACTATGAGTGTGTTCAGTACTTTGTCTAGCCTATTTTTAAACAGATTTACACTTTGACTGGAAATAACCTCTGAAATCCGCTGAGGAGAGAGTTGGTTCAGAGAGAGAGAGAGAGAGAGAGAGAGAGAGAGAGAGAGATAGAGAGAGAGAGATTAAATTTTAAGAAGTATATATATAAACAAATGGTGCCCAATGCGTGCATGCAGCAAACAACAACTTACACGATACATGCAAGAAAGAGGAAACAAGAAAATAGGAAATTTCTGACTAAATCTCTAAAAAGGAAGTAATTTTATACTCCGAATTTGGCGTTCAATAGAAAAAGAGTTTATAACAATTTTCAGAAGGAATTAATTAAGAAATTAACAGGTTTCATCGATTTAGTAACTTTTACCCAAAACTGGACACCTGCAGCTAAATGAACTGAGTGCGTCTGGTTGCAGTCAGAATAATCCGGAACGTATTAATTAGCAGGTGGATTTACATTGTATTACAACTTTGATATTTGATTAATATATAGTATTAGTCGTTTGGCCTTTCCCCAGATCGGACGCATTTTTCACAGCTCCTGAATAGCAATATGATGTATATTTTCTTTTCTGTGTAACTGAGTGATTGAAGTGTTTGACAGTCTAATTTGTCATAATATTTTGTTCATTAGTGATTTAAATTATTTTATATTCATACAAGTACAAAGAGAGAGACTAGATGCCTGGCTCAGGACGGTACCAGATGAGCCGGGTGTACCTGGCTATGTGCGATGGAGAGCGCAAGAGAGCAACTCGCTCCTCCACCAAGCCAGGCCTAGAGGCGGGTTCACCAGTTTGACCTTCGTGTGAAGAGAGACCAACACACGGGACCTAAACGAGGTTAACGAGATTATATTAATTACTAAAGTAATTATAGAGTGGAATTTATAATTTAGCCTTGCATGTGAATACACAACTTGTTATTACAAATTATTATTATTATTATTATTATTATTATTATTATTATTACAGTATTTCCGCTCTATTAATGTATTAATATGTATTTAATATAAAAAAAATTGGTTGGTAGATAAATGGGTACCCTGGTTAGCCTAGTGGTTAAGACGCTGGGCTGCTGGTGGGACGTGGTTCGGATTCCACGTTGAACTGTAGGTCTAAGGCGGAGTGATAAGTTTGACCGTCCGAATGAACAATTCGGGCGGAAGCTAAACCAAGGTTAACCAAGGTTAATAATTTTATTACACCAGAAATTTAGAATCTTCTGTTATTAATATTATTATTATTATTATTTCTGTTTTATTTGCATATTTAATAATTATTTCACAAGAAATTTAGAATTTTTTTTAATAAATCCACCACGTGCTTCTTCTTCTTGTTGTTTGCCTCCGTTAATTCCTTAGCTAAACCTATCAATATAATTATCTACTTAAAGAAAATGTGTGTGTGTGTAGAAATTCCTTCTTTTGGTATTTCCGAACTCGTATTTAGTATTTTTAGGTCACTAGTCTACAATTCTTTCCAGACTCTTCTGCCTACCTGTTAGATTGCGAAATTAATTTTAATTTTTCGTGAGAACATATTTTTAAACATGGGCCCGACTCCCGAACCTACGCGATTGTTTCGAATGCAGTGGAAAGTTCCCTCAGTACCTTTTTAACCCTTCTTACTCTTCTAACCCTTCTAACTCTTTAGTTTGCAGATTTTGCGTAAACCTACAACTACGAAACGAGGTGATTTTGCCGAGAGACGAACTTTGAAGAATTAGAGGAGAGGCAGCTGTGTCGAGAGAGGAATTTAGTGCTTTGGCAGCTAGGTTTAAAACTCGCTGCAGAATTTTGTTTCAGAGAGTTTGGGCGCAAGTTCTCACACAGGACGGAGATCGCGCAAAGACTCTACAACAATTCCCCGACCAATCGTCATTCACACCCGCATTTCTCCTTTTGGGGCTCGACCGTTTGAGTCAGTTTGAAATGGAGCCCAACCTAGAGAGCATAAACCTTGTTTAAGTTACAACTAATAGATTTTTCGTCTTAGAGACACACGAGAGATTAGGCGAGTTGACGATTCCATTATTCGAGGGTAATTACATAATTCTGTGGCAGGAACCAACTCAGAGAAGGGTACTGCTGTCCTGGAGCCCGTGTTGATGACATAGACGAGTTTGATAAAGATGCTGATAAAGTACGATTTTTATGGTGCATGTTGGGACTAACGCTGTTAAGACTTCCAGGTCAGAAGAGCTAATAGAGAAATACAAACGACTGATGCGGACTCTAAAAGATAGGACTAATAAATTTTTTTTCAGGAATTCTCCCTAGAATAGGAGGATCCAACGACTTTTTCAGCAGACTACCTACCAGAATTATATTCTTAAGTCCGTTTGCCATGAGGGAAATGTTAAATTCGTCGATTTGTGGCGTAATTTTTCTAATGAAAAGGATTTATTTTTACGTAATGGTCTTCACCTGAATGGCGTGGGAGCAGCTCGTCTTGGTAGACTATTACATAGCTCTGCAATAGCTTTACAGACCAAAAAAAAAAAAACACCGGCGAAACTCCTACACAAGCGAGCAGCAGCCTCACATAAATTTTCCTTACAATGAGCGACTGTCTCCACAAAGAACCTCGATATTCTACTGCGGTTCTCAAAATTTTATAAATGTATTTTATATTAACCCTCAAAGTTTAAAGTTTAAATTTGATGAACTATTAAGTACTGTCCTTGACCAAAACTTTTGAGGTTGTAGCAATTACTGAGTTTGGTTAAATACAGAGAGTAGAGATTTTCTCGGAGAATATCATATTCCCGGTTATGATATATTTAGTAATGATAGAGTAGAAGGAAGGGGTGGTGGTACAGTACTATACGTTGAGTCACACTTAAAGTCCATAATTAAAATTTTGCAGAATTTGATAATATAAATACGACGTTTGTTGAAATTAAAGACAACTCACAGAAGAAATTAATTATAGGTTTAGTATGTAGGCCTCCTTCTCAAACTGTCGATAGAGATAATAGACTTCAGGAACTAATTTTTTACGTAAGTAGCGAACATGATGCGATAATATATGGGAGATCTTAATTTACCTTACAAGGAGTGGGATGGTCCTTTACAATCTAATTCCGGTCCTTGACTGTACGAGGGTTTGCTCAAAAGTTCACCTTTTCAAATGGTTAAGGAACTCACAGAGAACGCAACGCAATATTTTAGATTTAGTTTTAAGTACAAACCTAGACTTAATTGATAATATTTCTGTAGAAGATTACTTCTCTACCAATGATCATAAGCAAATAACGGTACTTACGTATTAACGGGGGGCCACCACATATTGATGATTGGTTAGGTTAGGTTAAGTTGTAATATTTTCGTTAGTTGAAAATTTCTAATACATCATATTTTTTAAATAGCAATATTTTTAAAAATATTTTTTATACAATTTTCTGAAAAAAATTTTTTTTTTAGGCTTATGATGAAAATTTGGGATTGGGTATCTATTCCACCCTAATGGAGGCTATAAAAAACAATATCGCTCAGGGATCGATAATAATTTACTCAGACTCATGGCCGTCATACATATCGGAACATCTAGCAGAGTCAGGATTTCAACACTTTAAAGCAGTGATGCACAAACCCTGGCCCGCGGGCCAAATGTGTCCCCCACGGGTCTTTTTAATTCAATGAAAAAGTTAGAATATAAAAGTGACCCAATTTATGACTTAGATGGAAAGTAAGTAGGCTAATACATTTAGTTATTTTCTTCGCTTGGCCCTCACATCAAAAAAGTTTGTGCACCACTGCTTTAAAGTTAACCACAAGTACAATTTCGTCAACCCGGAAACTGGTACTCACACACAAGAGATCGAAAGGCTCTGAGGATCAGCTAAGTGGAGAAATAAAAAGCATCGAAGCACTGCACGCCATCACCTAGAGTCATATCTTGAATTTATGTGGCGACAGTTGGTACATGATCACGATCCATTCAATTCCATTCTTAATGCTATTAAAAATTTTTGGCCTCCAGAAACAAATATTGTTTCTAATGTGTAACATACATGTATTAATCATTGTAAATATTTGAAATATAAATCATGGTAAATATTTTTAAAAATATTGATATTTTAAAAAATATGTATTAGAAATTTTCAACTAACGAAAATATTACAACTTAACCTAACCAATCATCAATATGTGGTGGCCCCCTGTTAATACGTAAGTACCCAAATAACATTTTGGATCACCTGAAGATCAGGGCCCCCAGCCTTCGTTAGTTAGCCTTATAAGGCTAACTAACGAAAATATCACGACTTAACCTAACCAATCGTTAAGTCAACTGTACGCCCTTGACGATTGGTTAGGTTAAGTCGTGATATTTTCGTTAGTTAACCTTATAAGGCTAACTAACGAAGGCTGGGGGCCCTGATCTTCAGGTGATCCAACATTTGAAGTTAAAGTTAATGTTTATAATTTGGAGAGTCTGGAATACGTTTTGGATTTTAAACGAGCTAAATTTCGTAACATGAAACTACAACTTTCGGCCCATAATTGAGATGAGGCTGTATTGCGTGATAATACTCGTACAAATAGCACATGAATTTCTTTTTTAAATTATTCTAAACGTTTAGAATCGAGTAATACAGTATCCCATTACGTACTGGTGAAGGCTGTTAAACCTAAATGGTGGAATGCTGAAATTAAAAGTAGCTTAACGTTAAAAAAACGCGTATTTCAAATTTAAAGAAACGAGTACAGTAATTTGTCCGATGAAAATGCTTACAAGCAATTGAGAAAACGAAGCAAAAACGTATTAGGAAAATTAAGCGCGAGTATGAGCTATATACAGTGAACCAAATTAAATCGAATCCAAAAGAATTCCATAATTGTTAGGAATAAAAAAGTAGTTTAGCAGACTACTGGGCCACTCATAGGCGATATCAACGAACAAATTTACGATGACTTACAAATAATTAATGGAAGTTTTAAATAAATTCTTCTCTTTCGTGTTTACTAACAAAAATATGAACAACATTCCCCCTTACCGTAATCATGCTCAGTAATAAGCATTTAAAGCTTCGCGATTTTACCCCAAGTGAACCTGAAGTACTTTCGGGATCACCTGAAGATCAGGGCCCCCAGCCTCACTTACCAAATGATATCTTCGTTAAAACTAACGAAAATATCACGACTTAACCTAACCAATCGTCAAGGGCGTACAGTTGACCTAACCGGGCATTCAATTTAATTTATTATTATATTTGGTACTGTAAAACAAAAACCAGGAATACATTGGGGCCCTGATCTTCAGGTGATCCTACTCTCGGCCATAGGTAAAATTAATTCTAATAAAACTCGTCCAAATAAGTTGTACCCTAGGGTACTTAAAGAAATGAATTGCGCAGTAGTCTCTCCTCTTACATATACTCATATATTTAATAATAATAATAATAATAATAATTCGTTACAGTCTGGAGAAGTTCCGTTCAATTGGAAACTTGCAAACATTACGCCAATATTTAAAAAAGGGGACAAATCGCTTTAGGGAAATGATCGTTCCATTAGTCTGACTTCAGTAGTTGGTGAGCTTATGGAGACGATCGTTCGGGACAAAATAGTTAATCACTTATAAACAACTAATTTAATCAAAGATTCTAAACACGGCTTTCAACGTAATCGTTCTTGTCTTGTTAATTTGTTCGACTTCTTTAATGATATTATAAATATATATGACGAGAGTAAAACATTAGATGTTATGTATATTTCGATTTTCAAAAGGCGTTTGATAAAGTACCCTATAGAGATTATTAGCTAAACTTCAGTCTCCCGGAATTGATGGTAATGTTGTCAAATGGACTGAAAATTGTCTTTGTGGACGTAAACAAAGAGTGGTCATTAATGGCAAAACGTCTAACTGGAGAAGTGTAACTAGCGGCGTGCCTCAAGGATTAGTCCTGGACCAGTTCTTTTTATTATTTGTATCAATGACACCGACATAGGAATAAAGAGTATAATTTCGAAATTTGGGTAGAAATTTTCGTAAATTAACTTCAAATACAGAACGTTGCACATCGGTAGAAACAAATGTTGAAGAAACGTATTCGATGCCCGATAAGATACTTACGAGTTTTATGAAAGGGAAAGATTTAGGTATTATTGTTGCCCACACTCTTAATTAAACAAAGTAGCGGTTAGAAAAGTAAACAGAATCTTTGGATTTATTGGTAGATCATCGGAATTTAAGTTGGAGAAAGCAATGTTAATATTATATAATTCCTTACTACGCCCCCATCTGGAATAGCGCGTTCAGGTCTGGTCCCCATATTTACGACAGGACATAGACAGAATAGGGAGAGTGCAGCGACGGGCTACTAAGAAGGTTCCTAGACTTAGAAACGAATCTTACGCCGCCCATTTAGAATTTATATTTATTCTTACTCGTATAAAGGCGTATTCGTGGAGATTTAATCTTGGTGTTTAAAATGATTAAAGGTTTTGATAATGTCGACGCCGAAAAATATTTCATCTTCCAAAATGCAGATAGAACTCGCGGTAATGGTTTCAAATTAGTGGGTAAACATTTTAATTCTAATGAAACTAAATATTTTTCTTCAATTGTAGAGTTAATTTGTGGAATGGATTGCCAACCAGAGCAGTTCAAAGTAATTCGGTCGAGTCCTTTCAAAAGAGACTAGATGCTTATCTTGCCTTAAATACCCAATTGGAAGCATTTGTTAACGCATAAAAGTATTGTAGGGTTTTCGCTCGGATTCGCTCCACTCCACTTTCAAATTTTAATTTTATCTTTAAATTTATTTCATTCCTTTCAACCTCTTTTCTCTGATTCGCTTTAAGACTTTCACTCGTCTTTAAATTCTCTTACATTTTTTAACCTTCTTCTTTAAACAGACAACCTCGTAAGGACCAGCCAGTTCGTTGGTGTATGGTGTCCTTTGTAGTCCTTTATATATATATATATATATATATATAGTTTTAAACTCTAAAAGAAAAAGATTAGGAATAATTTGTACCTCGTAAAATTGTGATCACATTTATGACACGCGATTTCTCACGCAAACTGGAGTAAAAAAAAAAAAAAAGAAAAAAAAAAAAAAATATTCGTCTATTTAGTTCAGACTGATTATAAATTTGTATTCATTACATGTTCACTGTTGAATGGTCCAGTTTAGGACACTCCTTTCTAAGATTAAACTGTTTTTAGACATTTCTTTTTCATATGACTTCATTTCAACGCTTTCATGCGAGGACTTATGAATGGCTTTATATATACAGTATATATAATATATATATATATACAAAAGTCGGAACGCACTGGGTGGTAAGGTAGGTGTGGCTCAGTATATCTCGACTTTTGTAACCAACTGTTCTGTATACTAAATGGGGTGTTCGGATAGGAAAATGGTTCGCTGACACTCTAAGTGGTACTAGACGTTTGGTTATACAGTATATATATATATATATATATGAAACGTCTGCTGGACTTAACTTTCTGAACTTACTTTCTGAAATGAATAATATCTATTTTGAAATGTTTAATAGATATTTCAAATACAGTAAACCCTCGTCCAACGCGGGGGTTAGGTTCCTCGAGAACGGCGCGTTAGGTAAATCCGCGTTGGACAAACGTAATACTTTATGGGATAAATGGGGATACGTGAACGCGGCCGCGTAAAGTCTTCCGTTAATACTTAGACACGTAGATTTTTTATTCACACATAAATGAATTTCCCTACCTATATTGTATATGAAATAAGAACATAATAAAATCATAAACATAATGATATTTACATATGATAAACAAAAATATATTAAATGAAAATAGCACGTATCTTTTCTTCACTCTTTCGGATGGTGCGTATGGTAGACTCATTCACGCGATACTCGCGGCCAAGTGATGTTATGGTCATACCACCACGCAACTTATCTAGAATCTTTATTTTTTCGGCTAATGTCATAACCTTACGACTTTTCTTCTCTTCACTATCACTCGCGGATGCTTTACTTTTTGGTGCCATTCGTCTAAGGGTAATAGCAAAACAACGACAAAATACGACAAAAACAATTCAACACAACTTCACTGACCTTAACGCGGTAGCGGGACTGAAACGAAGGGTGACGCGAGAAGGAGAGAGATGCGGGAGTGTTGGAAAGTGTAGGAGAAAACACTAGAGCGCACATTGGCATGCGTACAGTACTACTGTAGTAGAGCGTGTTTGGCGGACCGTGTATGATCAAATTTTCCGCTTTCGGCAAATAATTGTTCGCATTTATTTTTCCGTGTATAAGCAAATTCGCGCTGGACAAACACGCGTTGGACGAGGGTTTACTGTACAGGGTGTCACATAAGTCCAGCATCATAGGAAAAATAATAAAAAAAGGCAAAACAAAAGCTTTTATTTACAGAACGTGTTCAATATGTTCACCATTGTTTTCAATACACAAATTCAGACGTGATACCCAGTCAGCAAGCACACGGTGAATGATGTCAGGAGTAATGGTGTTACATGCCCCAATAATGCGCTGCCGCAAATGTTCAACACTCCTAATTTTCTCTGCGTATACCAGCGCTTTCAAGTGGCCCCAGAGATAAAAATCTAGTGGCGTGAGATCCGGGCTTCTAGCTGGCCATTCCACAGGCCCTCGACGTCCTATCCAATGACCAGGAATTGTTGGTACAGGTATTCCCTTACTTGGGTGCTGTAATGTGCAGGAGCGCCGTCTTGCTGGAACCATGTTG
Organism: Bathynomus jamesi; assembly: GCA_023014485.1. NCBI lineage: Eukaryota > Metazoa > Arthropoda > Malacostraca > Isopoda > Cirolanidae > Bathynomus > Bathynomus jamesi. The sequence goes on from JAJOZX010008995.1 coordinate 162,316, forward strand.
GGAAATTTCCTTCTTCGTTCAAGACACTGGTAAATGCTTCTTCCTTGAGCATACGTAGGTAGGTGCCTCCAGTGACATGTTCATCAAAAAAGAGGGGGCCTATGATGCGATCCTTCCAAATGCCACATCATACCATCACCCGAGATGCACCTTGTTCCTTTGAAGAGGTGTATACCAGTGAGGGTTGTTTTGAAACCAGTAGCGGGTGTTCTGTCGATTTACCTCACCATTTCCATAAAAAACAGCCTCGTCACTGAACAGAATGGTGGACGGGAAATTGGCAACCCGAGCATATTGTTCCGTAGCCCATTCACAAAATTCCATCCGCCGGTCGGGATCATCTTCGCTTAATTTCTGTAGGATCTGAAGTTTATATGGATGCCATTTGTGAGCCTGAAGAATGCGATGGCTGCTACTTTTCGACACTCCTGTCTCGGCAGACAATCGCAGAAGAGACTTATTGGGACTTCTGTTAAAATGAGCCAGGATAGCAGTCGCTGTATCAATGTCAGTGGACCTCCTTGAAGGTCCACTGCGTGGGTTATCTTCTATGGATCCTGTTTCCTTAAACTTTGCAACAAGTCTGCTAACACAACTCTGTGTTATTGGCTCGCGGTCTGGATGCAGTCTGTTAAATTCAGCAGCGGCCTCTCTTTGACTCCAATTTCCTATGAGTAGAATTATCTGGATTCGTTCTTCCTTGCTCACAGACATTATGGCCTGTAGAAAGAGAAAAATATGAATTATGGTTTGTAGAAATAGAAAAATATGAATTTCTCCTATGATGCCGGACTTATGGGACACCCTGTATATCAGAAAACTGTGGTTAAATGTTGCTTACTTTGTGTGGGTTCGAACGACGGTTCAGGATCGACCTGCGGTCGACCCACTCTGCAGCATCCCGCCTCATTTGCGGGATTTGGTGAAGGAGGGAATTGCTGTCTGATCTCCTCCTGCCCTCCTAGCCAGCCACGCGTGGCTGGTCAGGGACTTTGCACAGGAATCTGTCCAGTTGGTTCTTGAAGTTATTCAGGTCGGTGTGCTGGAGATTCCTTACTTCTCTCGGTAGGGCATTGAAAAGCTTTGGGCCTCGTATTCTGAGGGTATTTTCCATCCTCGTTTTCATGGTCCCCTGTCCCACAGCAGCTGGGACTGTACAAAATCTGCCTCTTCTCTCATTCCAGTTTGTTTCTATTTCATTTCTAAGGTTAGGGACAAAGCCCTCAAGTATTTCCCATATGTATATTAATGTGTACTGCTCTCGCCTTCTTCGAGAGAGTATATATATATATTATATATATATATATTATATATATATATATATATATATATATATATATATATATATACGGACAAATTAAACATTTCATTTGCATGACAAGTTAGTCTTCTATCCTTTGCGCCTGGACGCATGCGCATTGCATGGTTAAAAATACTTTGAAATTGTGACCCAGTCTGTTTAGAGTTCACATTTATAGGTTATCTCGAAAAGAAGAGTAAACAATTATTATATTGTGCATTTATTCATTTACTCCATGTAGGCTTAGGTCTTCTAAGTGTCTTTCATGCATTTATTAATTTTATTTGTCTGGCTAGGCCTTGCTAGAAAAATCCTTCAAGATTAGGAACCAGCCTGTGACCAGAGCTGGGCATTAAATACATTGAATGTATTTAAATACTAAATACTAAATACATGGGAGAAATGTATTTAAATACTAAATACTAATACATTTTACGAATGTATTTAGATACTAAATACAAAATACATCAATTGTATTTAAATACATTTGTAAATACATTTTAAATACATACAAATTTTAACATATGCATTCACTAATTCCTGAGTAACAC